>VZTL01032592.1:0-96576 GCA_013400535.1 Scopus umbretta
CCCTCTTGCTTGGTCTCATTTGTACCGATTTGCCCCGCAGGCTTCTCGCTGATTTGCCATGTCCCTGGCAGGGCTTCGACCGGGGAGGGGGAGCGGGAGCCAGACGGGGAGCGGATGGGGGGAGCCAGCCATGGGGAGGGTGGTGGGGAGAGCGATAGGCCAACAGGAGCCTGGCTTGCCAAAAGCAGTTCAGACCTAGAAGAAGCTTTAATGTGCACAGACGGAGCAGGCTGGGAGCAAAACCAGCTGGGCTGGAGGAGAACATGCTCGGCGAGAGGCTGGTTTGGGGCTGGGTGCGTGTGTGGCTTGGGGCTGGCTCCTTGCTCCAGCCCTCTGCCCCAGGGGGCAGGCAGAGGTGAGAGGGGAAAGTTAGACGTAAAAATTCCCCTCCCAACATCAACTTTTCCTATTGACAAGTGATGGGCAGGATGCCAGCTTAGTTTTCTCCAGCATTAATCATTTACCTGCTCCAGACGCTGCCTTTGTCCTGACAGCTCCTGCACCACATCTCCAGCGCAAGATGCCCCGTTTTGTGCAACATGATGCACCCCTCAAGCTGGGACAACCCCACCATTGTCCTGACCCTGTGCCGACCCTGGAGCTTGTGCCATCATCCCCACTCCATGACCACCTTGGAGCTCGTGCCTTGGGATCCCTGTGTGGGGCTGAGCACCATCGCCCGTGGAGAGAGACAGAAGCCACCTGTGGGGGTGATTCAGACCTTGGGTGTCCTCCTTCTCCCCTTGCAGGTGCCCTTCTCCTACAATAGTGATCCTCAAGCCACCCAGTTTTGGTGTCTGGTTCCCACTAAGTGTTGGCCCTGGCTAGAAGGACCAGGGACAGCTCTAGCCCGAGAAGCTCCTTGCAAGGAGAAGCTGGATCTGGCCCAGACATCTGCATTGGGCTGACCCCGCGTTGCACTTTTTAATGCAATTCTTTAAAATGAGACCTTCCCAAAACTGTCTGATGCTCTGGCCCAGCTCATCTCTTTGGGGCCAAGAGAGGGGACCCTGTGTCCCCCCTTGTTCTTGACTCACTGGCTCGCTGCATCCTCAGTTTAGTATTTTACAGGGCTCTAGCATCTGTGCTGAAACACTGGATCTGTCACTGGGCATGGCAGCATGGGGACCTGGAGCTGTCTCCGGTGCCCCCCTCAGCTCTGCATCCCCTGTGCCGTGGGGGGGGCAGGCCCTGGCTTTGCTCTTGTCCCTGAGCTGTGGCAGGGATGCGGCCCTTCCCAGGCACATTGCAGGCAGCCGGCCCCAATCTGCCGTGGCACAGGGCCACCTGTGCTGGCTGCCCATGCCATCTGTGAGGGGGGAGCTTGGGGGGAGCCGGCTGCCATCCCCCCGCCCGGGTCAGCGAGCAGGGGGACAGCTGGGGGGGGCACGGCTGACTCGCTCCATCCGAGGGTGCTGTCACTGCTACCTGCACCTGCAGGAGGAAGACGAGGGGATGGGGGCAGCCTCCCCACAGGTTTCTCCCAGGGTCTGCTACCATGGGGCTGGGAGGGGGCATTTCTGAGCCCTTCAGTGGGGTTCCTGGGTTGGAACAAGCTACATTCCAGTCCCTCTGGATGGCTGCAGTGCCACACTCCCTGTTGCCTCTGGATGTCCCCTTGTGCACAGGAGCAGAGGTGGACACCGGCCGAGGTGTGTCTTTGGGGGTCTCTCAGATCCAGACCAACCTGTGCTGTGCACAAGGCTGAGCACAGGGTGGTCCTGTCCCCTCCTGCCCAGGACTGCCCCAGTGCCGGCACAAGGACGTCCCAAGGGGAGCAGCCCCAAGCAGCCCCGGGAGTCTGTTAGCAGGTGGGGGAGCTGGAGATGGCTCTGATTTGACCTCCTGGTTGTGCTGGTGGCAGCCGCCATCCCCTCCTCCCTCCCTGCTCAGCTCCAGGAGCATCCCAAGAGCTCCTGGCCATGGCCAGAGCCTGCCGTGCATCCGGCACTGTACAGCCGACAGAAATGGGCACCGGCAGGTTTTTTCCAGGAATTCCCACAGGCAGTGCAGCAATCGCTGTCCTGCTCACAGGGGACATTGTCCTTTGATGAGATGATAATGAAGCCTGCCCTGCGCCTTCCTACAGGTAGCCAGAAAGTTTTGTTTGTCATCAGCTGCTGGAAAGGTCATGGCGTCCTCCTCCCCCTTCTATTTCTGGCCCATGCCCTTTCGCCGCCAGAGCGGGGAAGCGCTCCTGTCTGCTGGACCCCGGACATGCCGTCTTGGTGCGGCCGCATCCCTGACGCCTCGGCTCTAGAGGCGCGTGGGAGGGCTGCAGGGCAAATGCTTTCTGGCTGCCTGCGCACTGCCCACGCCAGCTGGGCTCTTTACGGACCAGAAAAACTGCTGCGGGGCGATGAGAGCTGTGTGCAAGCTCAGTGCCGTCAGCTTCAGCCCTGGCACAGGGAAATAATGGGAATTTTGGGATGCAGGCAATGCATGTGATGCTGCTGGAGTCACCTTGCTGCAGAACCCACAGGAGAGGGGTCTGGCCCCGGGTGTCACGGGCAGAGACATGCTTCCAAGGTAATGGGGCTGAAGCAGCCCATGCGTTGACTGGCGTGGGACAATAAGGGTGCAGCAGGGAGCATGGATCTGGAGGGACCCCAAGAAGCGATGAGCCCTCACCCAGGAGACTGTTCCCTCAGCACACACACGCTGGCAGGCAGGCAGCTGCCTGCACAGGTTGGGCTGACACCAGTGATGGGAGGGAGAGTCACAGGAGCACTGGTGAAGCACAGGGTATGGGACGCTTCTGGGTCTTACTGGTGCCACCCAAAAATG
Organism: Scopus umbretta; assembly: GCA_013400535.1. Taxonomy (NCBI): domain Eukaryota; kingdom Metazoa; phylum Chordata; class Aves; order Pelecaniformes; family Scopidae; genus Scopus; species Scopus umbretta. Next base: position 2,788 of record VZTL01032592.1, read on the forward strand.
GGGAGCAAAAAGGGAACACACTCACAGACAACCGGAGACAGAAAAAGGTAACTCGCCCTGAAAATTGCCCTTTGGCCAAACACTGCAGGTTTTTTCCTAATTCTGGGAAATACCCAAACATTCATCTGAGCTCTGGTCTCCTGGGGGACCAGGAATGATGGGCCCGGGGATCCACTGGTCTTCCCAGCCACAGTGGCCTAGGATCACTCCGGACCCAGCTCTGTGCATACAGATCGATTTGCAGGTGTACGAGGAGCTCCAGCGACCCTTTGCACCCCAGGGAGGGCAGCTGCAGACCCCCATTTCCACCCACTTCATCCTGGCATGTCTTGGGATGGTTGTGAGCCCAAGAAGAGCTGTAGAGGAGTCCAGCTCCCATTTCCAGGCTCTCCAGCCTGGCCAGATGGTGTTGTACCATTAGACCCAGCCTCACTGTACAGAGCCCAGCTTTTTCCAGCTCTGGGCCAACCTGAAGAGGCTTAAGAAAAGCCCCAGGGAGCTTTTTCATGCCTCTTTGTTCATGGAGCAAAGATATTCCCAGCCCTGAATCTATAGATTGGCCCTTAAACTAAAACAACCTCCAGGGACCAGAGAAACAAAAGTAGATTTTGGTTGTGGTTTGTTGTGTTTTGTATTTTTTTCTTTTTCTTTTCCTGCGTAGACAGCCTTTGCCCAGGAGGGGTTAGCATGAAAAATGCATATGGGGATTGGGGGAATGGGGGAGTGTTAGGAAGAAGCTATCGATCAAGTATCTCTGAAAGCCACACAGCTGTGCCAGTCCCGCTGTCTCTGCCAGCCCTTCCCGGCGCTCCTGGTGCTGGGCTTGGTGCCCGCCCCAGGTCTGGGCTGGGGCAGCTGATGTTGTGCCCAGGAAACCACCCCACATCCTGGAGAGGAGCTCGTGCCGCAGAGTGATCAGATGCCTCTGCTATCCCGGCCCTGTCTGTGGCTCCCTCCAGCCGGGCTTGCAGCTTGCTCCTTGCGATATGGCACATCAGAAATGGGGTTGGTCCCTTTTCTCCCCAGATCTGAAGGATGAGTCTCACAAGCTCTGCAGGACCGTGATGAAGACATATGCAACAGCAACTGCTTGGCTCTCTGTGCCCATCAACCCACCCGCCAGCCCCATGCCTCTGTACTGCTCTGCTCCAGCAGATCAGAAATAATACTTGCAAATAACAACAAGCCCAAGCCCGGTGCAAACACAGACAGCAGCGCTCAGCGTTCGCATCCTGGTGCATTGCCCAGCCTGAACATTGAGGCAGGCCCACCTCCCGGCGTGAGACGAGCAAGCTGAGGGCATCTCTGGGTCCAGCAAGTGCTGGTGCTACCAGGAGACTGGGGACACACGTCCTACTCTCAGCTCTGGAGCTGCACTTGGTCTGGTCCCTGCAGGGCTCGTGTTTCCATACAGGCAGTGTCCTCACAGCCACATGGGGGCTGTAGGTGCCACCAAGAAACCCAGGGTACAATCTCTGGAGTAGGACAAGGCACTGCAGGGGTAAAACCTTCTCCAGACAGTGTTCTTGAAAGCATCAAGGGTGGGAACATCCAGGGATGGCTCTGGAGTGGATGCTTTGTGCAATTGATGTTCCCCCCACCAAAACCAGCACTGCTAGCCAAAACCAGTCTGGGGTCTGCAAGAAGGGGCAGGGCTGACTTTAGGCTTCAGCTTGGCCAAAAGTGCCTTGAAATTTGTCCCAAATTTGAAATTTGGGAAGGGTGGGAGAGGAGAAAAGTGGTGAGGAGAAAAGTGGCAAGGAGAAAAAACAGTGGGAGATGGGGATGGCCTGATCCTACAAGGGGAAAAAAATACCTTTGCTTCTCCCTCTGGCTGGGCACCAGCATATGGCGCTGGCCATCTCCAGCTTAAGCAGCAGGCACTGGGATGGGGGCACCCAGTGGTACCTGCCTTGCCACCTGATTTTGCTCTGCTTGTGCGACGTGCACACTCCTGGCCTGCGGCTTACGGCTTGGTGCCTGCTCATGGCTGGGATTTTGCAGCAGGGAAGCTGAGCACAGCTGGCTTGCAGGGGAGAGGAGGGGCCTTGAAAAACGGGGGGGCATTGCACTGCCCTCATTTCAGGGGGGCAAATCGGAGAGCGTTTGCCACCAGGAAGGGTTTTGAAAGGTAAAAACATTGGCAGTCCATCAGCTGTCCCCTTGCTGGAGCTGAGAGGATGCAGCTGCCAGCAGCCACTGGCTAGTGTCTTCTCATCTCCTCTCCCAGGGACATGGTCCAAACCATGGGCAGGGGACTCCCTGAGCCCCTGTCAGCTCTTCCTGCACTGCCTGATCCTGGTGACGCTAAGATATGAAGGGAATTGGATTTTCCTCTCTTACCCAGGAAAAGCTCACAGCAGCAGAGAGTTTGGCCCAAATAATTGACTGTGTGGCAGTACACCCCACACAGACCACCAGCTCCCTGCCCATCACTGCCAACTCCCCTGGACACGTCTCTGGCCCTGTGTGTCATGGGGGCATCAGACCTCGGGTCCATGACCCAACTTGGTTACACACAATTGCCTTTGGGATCAGCAGCTCCAGCTGTGCCCAGAGCCCTGGTGCCTACAGGCAGGGTGCAGGGTGCTGCCCGGGCATCCCCCCATCCTGGTCCAGTGTGGTGTGGATGCAGCCATCCCTCTCCCAATCGTGCCACACTGCAGAGCTGGCTCTGCTTGCAGAGCTGCCTCTGACTTAACGTTGCAGGTCCCCTCATCTAATTCTGATCTTAATTACTATCTGTGGCTGGATTCTGATGCCCCGATGAAAAGCTGCTCCCCTGGGCTGACCGCTTTGTACGTGCACAGGGGGATGGCAGCAAATGCTACCATTGCACGGGGCTGACAGGCAGGACAAAGGGAAGGTGAAGCGCACAGATGGGGAAACTGAGGCACAGAACAAGGAAACATCCTCAGCCTGGCCTCTCCCTTGCAGATACAGAGGAATTTTATCATCTGTGCACTCACTGGGGGTTTATAAGCAGAAATGCTACAAAACATTAATTTTAATAATTTTGTCCCTCTTTAACCCGTTTACAATTACAGCCATCTGTTTTGCCTGGAACTGTAGGGGATTGCTCAAGTCTGGGAGTTCATGGAGGTTCCCAGCCCCAAACACAGCTGGGGCTCCTCAGTCTTTCCATCACCTTCAGACACAGTTGATACCCCAAAGAAAACCTGAACCCCACCCCCCGCTATAAACTCTGTGTGGCCGTGGAGAGCACGTAGCTGTTGCTAGGATTATTTTCCATTCAGCAGGACACAAACTATCTCAGACACAAAGTCTGTTCCCCCACCATGAGGACGGGTATATGGTATAGGGAAAGCCGCAGCAGGTGGGCTGTATAGTCCCCCACACATACACACACACGCACACATGCACAGACAGACACTCACCCGGCACGCTTTGTTTTGCATTTTGCTGCTGTGTTGCCTCCAGCCCGCGTCCCCTGTTCAGCCCCGGCTGGGAATAGTTTCCTTTGCAAAGGAGATTCCAGCACAGGAGGGTGAAGGCAGCCAGGCAGGCACTGGAGGTGACAGGCTGAGCAAAGTGCTTTTTAAAGTTGTTTAAAAAATCTTGTTGCTCTTTTGTAAAAGGCAAGGGGAGCCTCAAAGTGTCTGGGTGGGACGGGATGGTGCCTGGGTGGGAGACATCTCAGAGCAGCCGGGCAGGAGCCGTGTGCTGCCCGCAGCCCAGGCAGATGTCGACAGCACGAAATACAAGCAAACGAACCCGTGGCTGGTTCGGGATGCTCTCCAGCTCACAGCATCAGGGTTTGCAGGGAGAGAGGCTGAGGCTGGACTCTGCTGGACCCAATCTCCCACACACCCAACCGCTGTCCTGAACTCTGACTTGCACAGGCACTGCTGCTACCGAAAACGGTTAAAAAAATCCCCACTAATAACACTAATAACTGCCCCATCCTGCCTGCCTGCACAACAGCCAGACACTGCTGCTCACCGCAGGAATGGAGCAGGTCCCTCGCACCTTCCCCCTCCCCGGGACAGCCCTCCTGGGGAAGGAGACAACGAGGACTTACCTGCACGCAGGACTCCTCTTCCCTCACCACAGCTCCACTCTGCCTGATGTTCACTCTGTGAAAGTGGGAAGCGTTTTAGATCATGCAGTAGGTTATATATTGTCTGCAAGTCTGGCCCTAGGGCGTCCATCAGTTGGTCTTGCTTTGCTCCTGCCCCTATATGGAAGATGCATCACATGCTCCGTGGCTCCCAGCTATCAGCCTGGCGAAAGGGGAAAAGAAGAAGGAGAGGAGAAAGGGGGAAGAAAAAAATTAAAAGGATCTTCATCATCATGAAAGAGGCAGAGAGAATTTCTCAGTGGAAAACCCACCAGCCAGAAATCCCTGCCTGACCCGAACTTTCCCCGCTTTTCTTTTGTTATCCCTGGCTCCCAGCGGCCCCCTTTCATCTGTTGTTCAAGGCCGGCGAGATGTGAAGGCGCCTTCGCCTTGATCCCGTGCCTGTCTCGCCGCCAAGCAGGTGAGGGGCTACAGCTTCCCTTCCAAATGCCGCCGTCCATCTGCAGCTCTCTCAGTGCAAAATATTTATCACTCCCCAGTAATGCCCCTGGGTGCTGCCAGGCTGGGAAGGAATGGAGTGCTCCCAGGGTTTTCCAACCATCCTTTTCCAAGCACAACCTCAGACCAGGTTCTGGAGCATTAGGCCCACCAGGCTGGTGCAAAGCTCCTGAGATGGCATCTCCTGGAGCAGGGTGCTAGCCAGGAAGAGCTCTGTGTGGTGCTTGGGACCAGGGCAGACCCCTTCACCTGTCCAAGGGAAAAGAGATGGTGGGGAGCTGCTGGCACATGGTCAGGCGTGTGTGGGTGTCCCAGCCACTATTGCAGTGGGGACAGTAAGGACAGGCAGGAGGCTGTTGCACCTACTGTCCTGCCAGATGTCCCTGATGGTTTGAGGACACTTATCCAGCAGTAACAGAGAAGCTTCCTCCCTTTTCTCCATCTACAGCATCCCCAGCAGCTGGGGTGCACACCCTGTTGTGCGGAGCAGGGACTGCAGGTTGTGGGTAGAAATCCCAGTTTCAGCACCTTCTCCACCAAATTTTACCTGGTGGCTTCTCTGCCCTTGGTACTGCTGCCACCATCCCACCAGCTCCCCACGGCGAAGCGCCAGTCCTGCTTCTCTGCTTACCTTCTGTGCCTCTTGTCTGCGAGCCAAGCAGGGCACATCTGTCTCCTGTTTTTGGTAGAGAATTCCCATCTGGAGCTCCTCTGGGAAAGCATGGCCCAAGCGATGTCTCTGGGTCAGCACAGGAATTGTCACCTCAGCAACATGGATTGGTGCTCCCAGCACCAAGGCTTGGTTGACTTGGCCTTCCTGATGAACAAGCCTGTCCTCAAAAAGGGGACACCAAGGTAGTAACATCCCTCCCAAACCCAGAGTCTTCCTCAGAGCATGCTGTCTTCTGGTGGACTTGGTCGTGTACAGCACAGATGAATTGTTTCTCTGTCCATAATTATGGGTTCTTGTTTTTTCTTATGAAAGTGGTGTTTCCCTTTTCAAATATTTTTTAATTTGTATTTTGTTAAGGTTCAAAAACCCAGAATTTTCATTAAAAACTTGTTTTGCTCCCTTCCCAAAACATCCCAGCCTGGATTGGCTGGACTGACCATGTGCTCACAAGATCTGAGACCCTGCCCACAAACCTGTATCTTTTTTCGACCTGCATTTCCACCTCCTTCAAAAATATTTGGAAAAAAAAAAAAAGCATTGTGCTACACCACTTAATTGAAACAATTCTGGAACCTTGGGTACAGTCACAGCTGATCATGGGAGAGGGACCCTCCATCTCCAGCTGACACAAACTTGGGGGCATTTGGCTTTGAGGTGGCATAAGGACTGTCTAATTATGTGGCGTCTAGGACTGAACCCTATGAGCTCATGAGCAAAGATTTCCTTAAAACCATCTTAGAAGTTGGAGGGCCAAGGGTCAGGCTGGTAAAGTGCCTGCACAGAAGGGTATGTCTGGGCAGAAGGCATCTAGCAGGGGTTGTGCGTGCTGCCTTTGCCTCATCAGAGATGGACTGAGTTGAGGGCTCCTTCCTTGGAGCTCATGCATCCATCCTGCTAAAGCTCAGAGACCTCTTCCCTAGGCAACCCAGCCTCACCAGTTCTCATCTTTCTGACAATCTCAGTGGGAAAGTCCTGGAGAGGACAGTGCCTAGACTGACCATGCTTTGTCCAGACAGATCATGGTTTCCCCAGAGACCCGTGTTCTCACAACATAATTGCTTCTCATCCCCCTGCATGTTCTGGAGCCTTGCAATGCCACTGTAGAGAGGCCTATGGCAATGCCAAAATGTCTAGTCTTCCCAACCTCATTTAAAATAGCTGTGTCAGGGTAAAGGATGTGACCCTGGACCACCAGTCTCCAGGGACTCACTGCTGTGTGGCAGACCAGGCTGAGGGCTGCCAGCTGAGACCACAACCTCCTGAGACCTTGTAAAAGCCCACAGTTCCTTCTCTCCAGCAGAGGAGCACAGTCCACTCTCAGCAACCTTTCTCACAGCCACTGCTGTGAGGTCCCATCTTCTAGGGTCAGACTGTTCTATATACAGATGGCTTGATGGAAAGGTACAGGTGAATTATTCTAGAAGCAGAGTAGGTCTTTGCCTTTCTGGGGAGCTCTCCTCAAGAGGGAAATGGCACTGCTCTTTTCTCCTTAGTTGCAACTGCACTTGGGTCCATTTCAGCCTCTTAAGTTTTTCAGTGACTTCAATGACTTCTTCAGCAATCTTGAACGTGTGGTTCTGATGCTGGAATTTCTTGCTGGATCCGTACTTTTCCTAATATTTTGCCACATATGGAGATGCTCTGCCAGCTTTCACGCTGGGCAAGTGCCCCCTCTTTCCTTCCATGGATCACCACCCTATCTGAATAGAAACCTTCATTTCATGCTGATGTCACTAAGCTGGAGGTATCCTTGCCCAGATAACAGAGCTGCATTCAACCTTAAAGCTCAAAGGCAATACACCTGCTGTGCAAACCCTCTGTGCCTGTAACCTCCTGCCCACTTTGAACCACTATACAGACTTCATGGCTAGCTTGATGGGAGACACCGTTCTTGTTGCTGAAGGACATATGAAAGCTGAGTCCTGGGGGAAACTCACACTTTCTCTGTGTCTTGCTGAGTCAGCTCCTACCAGCAGACTCAGCCTGCTCTGAGGGGTTGGGAACAGGAGTTAAGGGATCAAAGCAACCAGGATAATGAATGTCCCTGCAGTTTTGTAAATCTTCCTGTATCTATGAATGGCTCATAAAGACTTTGGAAGGGGATGGGTGAGCAGACCTAGCCAGGCACTGCTAGGATAGGAACTCCACCAGGAGTTATTAAATACAGAGAATTCATGTCTGGTTCAGAAAGTTCCTCAGCTATGATTGGTTGAAGGCTTTGAGAGTACACAAGAGAAGTCTCATATTTGTTTGCTCTGCTTTTGTCCTCTCCCCAGGGTTTCTACTGTTGAACACCACCCAGGAACCTTTCTAGAAGGACTTTTGGCATGACCTTGTGCAGCCACCGGGTTCTTGTGTAATGTGGGATAGGGCATAGACACTTAACAAGATGGGAAAATCTCAAGGTCAGTTCCAGAAGGGCACAGATGATATTCTCTAGATCTAGTTCAAACTTTGTTTCCCATTTGGGAAGACATACTCCCTTGACCAGAACCTCCCTCAAGTCAGATGGACAATTAGCAGCTACGCATATCCATTTTTTGGAAAGAAGGTTTTTCTCTGAGGACCGAAGGCAAGACCAGTTCCCATTCCCATGGAGTCTAGCATCTGGAAGATTTTGTTCTGCCCAAAGCTGAAGACTGTTTCTACTGTTTTGCTTTGTCTGTCCAACTGAAAGTTCCACCAGAACTTTGTTGAAGGCCTCAGAGTTGAATACTCAGGTGTCTACATGTCAGTGCGTAGGAGAGTTATGGGTGGTTGGGACCTGAAACTACGAGCCTCAGCCTGGCTAAGGGCAGAGGGCTTTGTTCTCAAAGGAGCCACCTTGCCTAAGTCAGCCTTACTTTCACAGCTGGCACCAAGCCGGTGAGAGGAACCTCCATAGGAAATACCAGAATCCCATTATGGCAGCCTACCCCACTGCAGTGTGCAATGCTGGGGTGGAGAGGTGGGGGCAAACCCCCTGCCAAGAGGGAGAATTTCCATATTGCTGTGTGGGTCATAGGTGATGGAAACCATCACCAGTGATGGAGACCACCATAAGTGATGGAGAAGACAGAGGCCTGAAGGGACTGGTGCTGCAAAGTCTATCAGCTTTTGCTGTGACAGAGGAGCTCAAGAGGCTGGAGGCAGCTGCTCTGATAGAATGAAACTGGAGCCCATAGCCCTCTCTCCTGCAATTAAAAAGGCAGAAAAGGGGAAAAGAACAGCTTCGCTGGTGACCTTTCCCTCTTGCAAATCTCAACCCTCCTCACTTCATACACCAGCATCAGGAGCAAACAGCCGGGCTGGGACCTGGCAGACCAGTAGTGGCACAGAACTACCCAAGGAGGTTGGCCGTGTGTGTGCGTGTGTGTGTACACCAGAGTGCTTGCTTTCTTCCAGCCTGCAGGCTGCTTCGGGGAGGGGGAGCGGGAAGGGTTAGCTTGCCAGCTTCTCCCGAGGTCCACTGAGAGGTGTCTGTAGGGCTCATCTCAAAGAATGTCAGAGTGCATGTGCTCCGCGAGACGGCCTTTCAGAAGGCATCAGTCCCGCTGTCATGCAGTGGACCACAAATCGGGAGTGACAGCTGTCTCCGTGTGCACCATCCATCTGTGGCAAATGTGTCAGCTAGCTGAACACTCCCGAGGAAACTGCTACAGAGCTGGGGAGGAGGAGGAGGAGGAGAGAGAAAGGGGGAGTGAGAAAGAAAGAGAGGGAAAAAAGCAGCAGCCACAGGGGCCAAGACTGACAACATGTAACTCAGCAAGGCCAAGCATCCTAAATGGTCTTGGAAGAGAGAAGCAAAGACCTGTTGTGTGGTGGGCACCTCCACTGCTCTGTGAAGATACCCACTAAATAACAGCCCTTTGTCCTCCCAATCCAAGAACTTCAAAGCTCTTCATAAGCATTAATGATGCCATAAAGCTGTCCCAAATGGTGGTATTATCAGCAACAGTACCACCGTGGAGGGAAGAGGACAAATCGACTTGTCCAGGACCATGGCTGAAGGTGCAGCAGACCTGGGAAGAGGATGCAGTGGTCCCAGTGCCAACCCAGCTGCTCGCTGCCGCTCAGGGCCAAGGAACGGGTCACACATTAAGGACACAGTGAGACAGCATAGCTGTTCCCTGTTGTCCCCCTATGGATATCATCTTCCCCTTTTCTCCTCTCTTCTTGTCTTGTCTTTTCCATCACACTGACTTCTTTGTCCTGGGTGAACTTGGTAATGATGGGAAATTGCAGCCATGGGAACTGCTATTGTTTTACTGTTCTTCTGAAGCAGGTACCATATGGTTAACAGAAGTCGCCACTGCTTCCCTTGACTTTCTCCACTCATACCATTCAATTGTACTTGATGAGGTGATTTCTTGGGCTGGAAGAAACTTGGTACTTATAGACCACTCACTCTTTAGATGATACTAAGAATGTCAGTTCACCTCACTTGGCATGCATTTTTGATGATTTTCCAATAATACCTATTGAGATCCTCTATCACAATTTTACCATCGGCACAAAACAACCTTGGGATTGTTCTACCAACTTTGGGGAGCTACCTACTAAATTATGCATGAACTGGAGTCTTCCTGATGGAAAGCTCCTTGGAGTACTACCCATGCAATCCCAGAAACCGAGGAACTGGAAGTGCCAGGCCACCAGCCATAGCTACCCCAGCAGAGACACACATCTCATCAACAACTCAGCATTGAAAATCAGCAACAACGCAAGTCTTTCTGCAGTTGAAATCCTAGTCTTCATTTTTGGACAAAAAAACTATGTGTAGGCACTTTCAGGACTCTTTGGAAGGGTGCAGAAGTCTTACCTCTTTCCAGTGGAGGTAGGAGGACAGAATTAGATGAAAGGTGTATAGCAGACCAGGCTCTGTAGATACCTCCACATCATGGTCTCAGCTATGGACTCAAAATTTCAGTTGACAATGGTAACTGGGTTGTTTCTGGGAGCATGGATGGGAACACAGGAACAATTTAATTTCCAGCCTTAAGTTTTCCAGCATGACATGCACACTGCAGAGAAGAGAAGAGAAGAGAAGAGAAGAGAAGAGAAGAGAAGAGAAGAGAAGAGAGAAGAGGAGAGGAGAGGAGAGAAGAGAAGAGAAGAGAAGAGAAGAGAAGAGAAGAGAAGAGAAGAGAAGNGAAGAGAAGAGAAGAGAGAAGAGGAGAGGAGAGGAGAGGAGAGGAGAGAAGAGGAGAGGAGAGGAATAGAAGAGAATAGTTCAGTTGGAAGGGACCAACAATGACCAGCTAGTCCAACTGCAGTCCTTTCAAACATTCAACATCAGGAGCTGGGAATTACAGCAAGTCAAAGCTCCTTTTTCCTCTGAAGTTATTGGAATTTCAAGGAAAACTTGAAGGAGGTATGAAATCCCTGGCACCAGTTAGGACAAGCTGGACATCTCCCTCACTGCTATGGCGCTGGTGAGGAGGAAGCTCCCAAAGTGTAGGCAGTGACATTTCCATGCTGGCAACCCCACACAGCAAGCTGGGGATGCTCACAGGAATGGAGAAGCGCAGCTGGTGGGGCTGGAGCCAAGCAGCCAAGAGGGCACTGGGCTGCGCGGGAAGATGAGCCCACCAGCTGGGAAAAGGGAGCACCGTGACAAAGATCAGTGATCTCAATGGTTTATGCAAAGTCATATGAGATGCTAAAAACTCAGTGCAATTGGAGCTAATTACAGCTAGTTACAGTTAAATTTAAATGTCAGAGTAAGCAATGTAACGCTCCCATTGGATTTGAAAAATAGCCCCTCTAGTAGTGCTTATTTATAACATTGCTTAACACCAAACCAAGCAGTAAAGGTAGTTATAACCACTTGTCGAGGAGACAAGGACCTGTCAACCAGCGAAGCTAGTGGAAGCTATTTCCATAGGGAAAACACAGCACAGACACACAGGTTATTCCCAGTTGGTTCCCAACACCCAGGGTGGTTGGAAGGAGAGTTGCACATGAAGATAAATCAGGAAGTTCAGTGATTGAACCAAAGGCCATGTTTTTCTGATAGAGGTGAGTTTCTGCTTAAGAATGGAGGGAAAAAAAGTATTGAAAAAGCAAAACAGTTTATGGAAGGGTTAATTCTGTATTTCTTAGCCAACTAAGGATGGTTGGAAATCAGGGCAGATGAGTTAAAGAAAGCTGTGGAATAAAAATTATCCAAGGAAGTGTGGGAAGGTGAGAGCAGAAGCAAATATAGTCCCAGCATAAGCTGTCATAGGTAATAGAGCATCACAAATCAGGCTCTAAACAAGTGACTTCTTCCATATGATTAAAATTGCAGCTTCTCTGATTGCCTTGCTGACATTCAGATGCTGGAGTGCTTCATCCCCATCCTGTATTCATTCTGAACATATACAAATGATCATGTTAGAGAAACACAGGAGAGTCAGGCTGGATCGGATCAACGGGATGCTGCTCACTCTTCAGTTGGCTCCCAAAGACATTTCAAAGAATAGATATGCAGATCGTCTAGGGACTTCCAAACCAGCAGCGAGTGGCATCTTAATTTGGGTGCAGAAACCTGAAGAACAGACTTGAAGAATGAGGACAGTTTAGCAGCATTCAAGAGGAAAGCATGCCCACAAATTTAATAAAGAACTGCTCTAATCAAAGGTCTCAGGGAGAAAATTTATGGCATAGCTAATGATCTGAGTAATAAAAAATTGACAGCTGAAGTCTTCATTGTGTTTGTGTGAAGCTGTTCTTTCTTGTACCTATATTAAAGATGTAGCCAGAATTATTTTGTAATAAATCTGGGCAACAAAGATGACCCAATATTATGCATCTTCCCAGAAAGCATGTCAAGAGCATGGGTGCACACCTGCCCAGTGACACGGAGAAAGGAGCTGTTGACTTTGCTTTTCTGTTTAGGGGTTGGTCTCTTCAAACCCCTCCACGAGTACAGGAGCTGTGAGAGACTCTGCGCCCAGTCTGTGTCTTCCCAGTTCAGCTCACCTGGTGGCATCCATCACTTGTGCCATGTCTTCCAAAAGATGAGGCTGGACAGAGACATCTCAAGCATTTTTACCCATCTGATCTTCTGTTTCATTGCTGTTAAATGCTTTCACGGGTGTCCTGGTTGCCACAAGTCTTTGGTTGGCAGGGTTTCACAGAGGCACGTGACTTGCATATGAATAATGCTCCTCTTGGCAGGTCTTTTAACTGCTTGCTCCTCCTTTTTCCTCAAAATTCTGCTGGGAATGAGCTTTGGTCTCTCTTTGGTGCCCTGACCATTTTCTTGGCAGCTGGGAGAGATGGAGCCTCCAGTCTGCAGCACTCTCGCTGCAGACAGAGCTGATCCTGCTGTCTGCCTGTTGGGATGCTCCCAATGCTTGCATTGAAGCACAGCCTTCACAGGTGCAGCCCAGCCTTCTGAATCTTGCCACACTTGCTTTTCACTAGCCCAGTAAATACCCAGACTCCTTTCAAAACTGAGCACGTGGGAGGGCATGGTCTCCTTCTCCCTGCCTTCCCTCTCGGAGTGTATGGATCTCACACAGCTTGTTTTTCTAATGAGGGACTGGGGTCTCGTCTCCCTTCCTTGCCAAGAAGTGCCCTTCCTGGAGGACTTTCCTGGCTGGATCCTAGAGTCACACCGCAGGGACCTACTCCACATGCTCATTTCCAGCAAGCCCAGCTCATTTCCAGCTCATTTCCAGGGGTCTCCTTGTCAGTCCCAAATCTGCAAGAGGACCAGAATGAAGGCTTGCACTTCTGTGTCCCCTTCCAGAGTCACTTCCCTCCGACCCAGTCAGCAAGTCCTGCAACATCTCCTGTCAGCTGAGGGCTCAAGTGTGCTCCCCTTGCTCTTGTCTTCTGTCCCACACCCAGTTTTCTGGGGACGACTAGCACATACACATACAGGATCTCCAGCCAAAACTCAACAACCCAAACAAAGGCACAGCTGATGGGTCCCTGGCCAACACCAAGGCAGAAACAAAGCTCTGTACCCTGTGCATGAGCCACAGACCCTGTCCTCCCCAGCTTACCTGCTGCCATGAACAGCCTCGGTCACCAGGACAGACCCTTGCGATGTCTTGCAGTGACAGCAGCAAAGCTGACCCTGCGTGCAGGCGGGTCCTGCCCAGGGGCAAGGGTGTCCACTCGATGCACAGGTTACTCTGTGCTGCCTTATGGAGTCAGGCTGCCTTCAAGAGCCATTAACACCAGAGCAGGGAGAAAGCAACAACAAAAGGCTCTGAAGATGTCTGTTTCGTACCTGGGAAAGTCCTTCCTGGGCTGGGGGTGTCAAAGCCTGCAGAGGCGAAGCTCTGGACAAGGGTGAGACTCTTAACAGCTGAAAAATAAGAACAAAAAAAAGAAATCAGAAGCAGAAAAATGGCAAGAGCCCCTACTGGCTCAGAGGCCAGTGGTGATGGTTATAAAGGATGGAAAAGGTGGTTATAAAGGATGGGACCTGAGGCAGCATCTCCTGGCTCATTGATGTTGGTTGGCTGGCCGTGCACATGCTGGTTGTCCTGGTGGTCATTCTAGAGGATACTGGTGCCTTCATGCAGCAGCATTTCTTTGGGAATGCGGGGCAGCACTTTGGGTCTTTCTCTTGAACTAAGCCAAGAGGCTTCACAAAACCTCTTGCCGCTTTTGAGATTTTTACTATGTTTTTTGATTTGGTTAAAACAGGACCATGCATTTGGGAGGCTGAAGTCTGAGGCAGCCAGCATGACTGTGTGAACCTTGCTCCTTTATGACAGCAAGCTAAAACCACGGCACTATATTTAAACTGGAAGAGGGGCCGGTAGATAAGCAGGAGCTGAGAGCAGGGAACAGGGATGAACTGGCAGGAGCTGCTGAGTTTCTTATCGGACGTCAGCACCTGGAGAAGTCAAGGGTTGCTGGAGCCATACAACGAAGAATTAGAGAAAATTCCATGTCACTTGACGTGATCTGGGGAGAACAGGCTTCCTTCAGCTCATCTGACACATTTTTGGAGAGGATGAAGTTTGGCTGATGATTAAGAATAGCTCTGTGGCAAGCTGCTTTGGAAGTGCCTGGTCTGGTACCATGCAACGTATTGATTCAGAAAAGAGGGAAAGATAAGAATAACCTGCTGCACATTGAACAAGCCAAACCAGCTTGGAAAAGTCTCCCAAGCAGGGAGTCAGCCCTGGCAAGTTGTGTCGGGGTTGTCGTCTTTTCCTGCTCCACCACTTACCTGTTTTTTAAACTGAACATGGAAATCAACTGAAAAATGGCAGAGCTGGACACAAATGTGAAGATGGGAGAGCAGCAGCGAGGGAAGAAGTCAAGTCGCACTCTCCTGGTACCGCAAGGTGCCCAAGATGGACAGCAAGGAAGGAGGCGCCTTGGGAGGGGAAGGGTGAGGAAGGTCCAGGTGAGGGTCTGGAGGACCCTGCACCCACACACTTGGGCTGCTCTCAGCACTCAGTGGGGCCAATGGAGGCACTGACAGCATCTGCAGGGTGCTGGGAAGGGTATATGGAGTGAAGGGGAGAGCTGTAATCTTTTGCTGTGACCCACCACCGGGGACAACGTGCTGCCCAGCACAGAGCTCAACTCAAAGGCAGAGTCCTGGCAACTTCAAAGCAGCAAACGTGTACAAGATAACGGCAAGAGCCGTAGACTGGAGAGGAATGGGAGAAGGAGCATCCCTTCCAAGCAGCCAGGGAAGAAAAAAAAAATCAAAAAAGCACATTGGCTAGAAGGTGCTTTACAAAGTATTTATGAGGTGTGCTCTTTAAAAATGGATAAGCTGTGCAGTGAGACTGCAGAACTACTGCAAGAGCAGGGGACGGGAAGCTTTGCTGCCCAAAGAAGGCCAGGATGAGTGAGCCTGTGCTTGGGGTTGCAGTGTGCTGATTGTATCCTTGCTTCTGTGTAGCCCTCAGCAGGCTGCGGGACCTGTGCTGCCCCTGTTGCACTGGTTGACTCCTGCTCAGGATCCAGGGAAATCGTCTTCCAGCTCCTTTCTCCAGGAGCTAGAGTAGCTCCAGACACCAGGCTCATGTCCCACCCATCTTGAGGGGCTACTGCATCCAGGGTGAACCCGCTGCCAGCTCTGCAAAGCTACCCGCTCCATGCAGGGGAGGGCCAGCATGCAAAAAAAGGAGTAGACTTGGACGCAAAGTGGAGGAGCACCGGACACCCTCCATCTTCAGCAGCAAGATTCTGCAGGCCAGAACTAGCCATAGGCTGGATAAACAAAGAATAGCAAAGAAAAGGTACAGCATGCTTGGATGTAGCTTTGGAGGTGGAGGATGAAGAGAAGAAAGGCACAGTTTTGCAGGACAGGCAGGCTGGGACCAGCGTGTTGGGCCAACACAGTGGCTGGTTGAGGGCTGCTGTGCCGTATGGAGACCTGTCTGCTCCTGTCTCCCCTTCTGCAGCACCTTCACACCCCCAGTCTCTGGCAGCCAGATCCATCACCACACTGGCCATCCTCCCCAGGCACATACCCATCCTGCCAGGCTCCACGGCTCCCGGCACCACGTCAGAGTGCAAGTGCCGTGGCCCATCGTCGCAGGCAGTGCGACACGATGTGATGTGGAACAGCTGCTTCGTACAACGCAACCTCCCGCGGGGCGCTGGGGGGTGGGGTGGCATTGTATCCTCGTGGGCTGGGTCCCCTTGCTTGCAGCCAGCCGACGGCTCGTGAGAAAAAGAGCAGTGCTGTCAGGGTCCATCAGCCATCCCAGCGCTGACAGCCACGGGGGAAGTGACAGCATGGGGAGCCAGGACAGTGAGAGCATGTTCAGTGTGGCAGCAGAAGACAGGGTTGGAGGGGGACAGTCGTGGCTCCCCACCACACATGGTGACAGTGCAGTGTCCCCACAAGCTGGGGACATGCCCTGGGCTCATGTTTCCTGCAGCATGCCACACTGGTGGATGTTCTTACACTTGGACAAATCAAGCTTGTAAGAGGTAAGACAAGAGTGGCTTTGAGGAGGTGGAGGAGGAGGGTGAGGCAAAGCCAGTGGGGTCTGCCTGGGTGCCCCATGTCCATAGGGGTGTGGGGAGGGCAGTAGCTTTGCCTGGCTGGGTGCTCCCATCCTGTTGCTAACCACAGGACCACGTAGCCTGGGTCTCTCCTAGAAAGCCAAGACCCCTTGGAAGTCTTTGGGTCAAAACCCATGCGGTGTCCTATTGCAATGAGGCACAAACACACCATTTCTCTTTGCTTCTCATTTAAACAACCTGCTTTGTACAGGGCAAGTGCTCCAGAAGAGAAGATGCTTCCAGCTGTAAGAAGACAAGCATGCTGGTCAACAAATTAGCTAAAGGCATGGCTCAGCTTCCTAGCAATCCAAGGAAAGAAAATAAGAAAAAAATCACATACCAGTGGGTGAGATCCTGCCCTCTTGCCCTAAGCTCAGTGACAATGCTATGACAGTGCGGAGGACTTTGTTTCAATAGCCACTGTAGCCAACATCTGAAGAAAGCAATAGATGAGAACACTTTTTTGCAGCTGTGAGCTGGAGCTGGATTTCTGCAACTGGAGCTGAGCTGGGCCACTCAGAGCATCCTTGCAGCATGACAGCCCCCTGGCAAAAGCCACAGGAACAATGCCTGGAGGAGTCAGCACAATGAAATTGTAACCATGGAGCATGGAGGATCTCAGATTTGGTTGCTGAAGGTAGGTGACAGGGGCTGTTGAAGCATCCTGTAGCTCTGCTGCAGGAACATTGTCGCTCCTGCTGCCCTGGGGAAAAGTCCTGTACTGGGGCACTGCCTGTCATTCGTGTGCCAGTTGAAACAACCCCCAGACAATGGCCTTTTCTGATGGGACTTGTGTAGCAAGGAACAAGAGCCACTGCTCAGGGAGGGGTGGAATCAAGGGAAAGAAAGTTCACCCCATCTCTTCTCCATAAAAGCATCTGCTTACCCCTCCCAACTGCCTCTCCCAAGGGTCTGCTCTCAGCCACACATGGGGATGGTTCCCAAGCAGGTCTGGTCAAAAATCCCAGGTCACACATATGTCAGACAACCCCCCAAAAGGCCTCCAAATATTTTCTGAGGACCCTGGAGTATTTATTGTGTCTTCACTCAGGGAAATGGGGAAATGTTCAGCCCTTGCTGGCACCAGAGGAAATTTAGATTCCAAATGATGCTCCATGAATTTTACCTCCATAAGACCAAAATAAATGGCACACTGACTCCTGATGCTTGCCTTCCTCAGCAAAATAGTCCTAGTAATCCAGTAAAGCATCAAGGTCCTGCTCCATGCAGGGAGAGCAGTCTAAGGACTTGCACTCTGAACCTCCTACCAGGGAAGCTCAGCAGCTTGGGGACACCAGCTCAGAAGAGAAATGTCCTCATTTATCTGGGTGAATTGATGTTGCTGTGGTTGCTGGATGGGCTGTGGGTTCTGGTTGTGGCTGGCCAAGCCTGGATGAAAATTATTTGTAGAGAGCCTGCAACCAAGACCATGAGCAGCCTTTATAGCTTCACTAGGGACCACAATTTCCATGGAAAGGTTGGATGCTGAGGCTTCTCCATACCTCTGTCTACCTGCTCCATCTTTATCATTAATCTTTTCACCAGCTTACAGGGTGAAACTCTGTTGAGCTGGGCCACAACAGCCCAGCTTGTAGAGGTGGTTTTGATGATCCAGAGACCTGAGCAACATAGAGACCCTGGCCCTTTTCCTGCAGGCCACTGATGTGCCTTCAGGTGAGCAAGAAAAGTCATTAGAAAGGCTGGACTGAAATGAATTGCCCCAAAAGAGAAAAGCTCCATGTGCCATCCTCAGACCCCCAGGCCTTCAGGATTTTTATGGGCAGCATGAAATTAGTAAATTGCTATTTGTGTGACTTCGTAGACCCCTGCCCATAGGATCTTTTTATTGTGTCATATAATGTAAACTACAGAGTTTGGGTGCTCAGAGAATCATAAGTAACTGAAAGGAGAAAAGCAAAAAGTAACGTGGTCCCTAGGAGAGCTGCAGGCTCCCGAGAGCATCTGCAGGAACACAGCATTCACATGCAGAGCTGAGGCAACCACCCTGCTGCAGCACTGACTCTTCTTTATCTGCTCCTCCTGAGTGCATCAGTTTTTCCCCAACTTGTTTATTGCTAGGGAAAAAAAAGTATTGATTAACAACCACTTTTTTTTTTTTTTTTTTTTTTTTTTTTTTAAAGGTGGTTGGTTTTCTGTGAAAAAAAGGNTAATTATGACAGATGGATGGATTTCATGGCAAAACAGGTCTCTGGAGATCCTGATCCCTTGGAGTCCATTGATCTGTTCTGGCCACTCGGATCAGCCTGGTTCAGTGTCCCTCCCCAGACCTGGATCGCACTCAGCAGTCAGTACTGAACCCTTTTCCAATGAGTGAGCAGCACGATCAGCTGGCCAAGGTCAGGCCCCTGTTACACTCAGTGGCATGCAACGCTCCCTGAGGGACTGATCCAGCCCCAGAGTGCTTGCAGGCTAAGTGGGTTGGCTAAAGCATGTCAATGGGCCAGGTCTCCTGGATTTGGTGCTGGCGGTGCCTTTGCTGAGCTTGGAGGTCACTCATCTTGGGTACAGTCTGGGTATTTCTTGCTCTGGTCCACACTGAATTTAATGGTACCCCCATGGGTACAAGTAACAATTCATGCCAGTGAAACTGGGACAGACATCTATCATTGGAACAGTTCTTCCAAGCAACCCCAAGTGCAGGGATGCTCCTTGCACTGGCCACAGATGGGCTACACACAGGTGTCTGCACCTCCTTCTACCTTCAAACATGAAGCTGTCTTGTCACCCAAGGAGTTCATCAGGCACCTTCATTCCAGCCAGTTACCAACACTGTTAGCATCAGGCCACCATCTCATCCACCATCACATCCAACCTCTGCACAAACGAGACCCGAGAGGTGGAGCTCAAGTGATCGGTGGAGAGATGACTTTTCTGTTCTTATGGTCCTCGATATCTCTGCAGGACCAGCTTCTTTTGACCATGAGATACCACTGGGGAAACCTTTTCAGAAAGCCTGAATGCCTTCACCTTTCCAGACACTTCTCCTTGACTTTGTTTCAGAACAATTCAAAACAAAAGCTAGAAACTCCCCAGCATGCTCCTCCATCACCAGAGCATAGCTGAATGGACAAGCAGACCACAACAGTCATTAACCATGATGTGGTTACTGCACTACTATTACTTGCTTAGACATGGCACAAGACACAAGAAACATCTCTTTTTCTGTCTCGTATGGTGTTGTCAGAGAAAAAAGAATGACGGGCTGGACACGCATGCTGTAAAGGAGATCTCCAGCAGGTGCATGTCTCCTGTGAATCAATGGAGGTGGGATAATTAATGTCTCCTAGGGTGTGGTTCATGAACTCTCAGGTGTTTCCTCTTGGGGAAATCAGTATAATCTCAGCCATCAGCAACAGGTGGTTCTATCTCTCCTCTGGAGACTAAAGAGCTGGCAGCAGGTTAGGGCCATGATTTTTGGGGACAATGCTGTGGGCAGGAGTTGCTTGGGAAGGGGTGGGGGTGTCAAGGTGTCTGGCTCTCTGCTGAGTGCTGGTGGCTGCTCTGCTGGGGCTGGTGTTAGAGGAAGTGTGTTAGTGAGGGCCAGTCTGGGTGGGGATACAGAGGGCTCTAGGGGAGGTGAGAGTGGTCAGGAGCAGCTGATGCTAACCCATGCATTCATGTCTGTCCCACCATGCTGAAGAGGTGCAGGGGGAGGTCTTGAGGACTTGCCAACAGTGCAAGGTGAGGGAGGTGGGAATGGGCTCATGGATGCTGCAGGAAGTGTTTCTTCTCAGAAGGCAAAAGCAGAGCGTGGACAATAGCAGGATGAGATACTCAAGGGAGGGGAGGAAGGTGGTGTCTTCTCATGAACAGTTCTTTCAGGTCCAGTCTTGCATATGTGCATATTAAACACATAACTTTTGCCCTGGCTTCTAGTTCCTGAAGGCAAGTAGAACTGGGTTGCCAGGATAGCATCCTAGGCAGCTGGTGAGTGGGACAGTTCTTTAGCCAAACCAGTAATAGGCTGCTATGTTTTCCCAGCAAGCATGAAATGGACTGATAAGAGACTCATGTCTTGACCGTCTTTCAGCAGACTCCATCCCCAGTGCCCTCCCACTGCCACCCCTACCATCCATCCCATTTAGCCTGGAGGTGCCTGGAAAAAGGTGAGGAGCAGGGAGGAAGCTCTCTGGTTCATTGATCCCATCTCTCCAAGGCACAGTAGGCTCCTCGGCACCATTAGAGTGGCTGGTTGTTATTGTCATTGCTGATTTCTGTACTCGTCTGCCTCTTTTGCCCTGACTGGTTTGGTGACCCTGTCATTACCAAGTTTCCCCAGCTGCCTGTCAGGGTCCTACTGGCCTCAGTGTTGCCTCAGGCTCTCGGATAACAAACAAGGCATGGAAGAGTTCTTGGGCTTCCATGGCCTTAATTAGCTGGTGTCATTTTAGGGACGTGTGTCCTGCTGGCTGCAAGGAGACAAAGGCAGCTCAGGAGGCATCTTTAAATGCATCCAATTAGAAGGGACTTTAGAGACAAGCAGTGAGCTCCTGAATGTGCAGGGGCCCCTGCCAAAAAAACTCATGTCCTAACTGGAGGCTGATGGCGAGTAGTTCTTCCCCTGGTAAATATGATCTTCCCTTTAGCATGACCTGTCACTGCTGTTGCTCTGTTGGCCTTCACAGTGTCGCTCCTGATTTTATACCAGCACAACTGATGGCAGAACCAAGAAACCTGCAAATGAATCCTAGTGTACTCAAAGCTTGGATAGATGTTGATATAAAATCAGTCTGTGTTTTCTCTGGCACATTTACACCAGTCCTTGATCTCCAAAGGAACTGCTGTAACTGCTGCCTGGTGTCTCTGGACACAGTACAACTCTCCTGTCCCTTCTTCATTGGCAGGATTATCCTGTGCGATGACAGGCTGATGTGCCAACATCTCAGCTGGTTTCTTCATGACCACAATCATCTGTTGCTGAGATGCAGCCCAAGGAAATACTTTCTTCTTAAGGAGCCATCACACAAGAACGTCCTCTGCAGGCTGTCCATCACAAGCACCCATTCACCACTGCAACAAGCCCATATCCCACAGGATCAACAACTAGAGGGCACCCTGAGGTCCCAGTGAGAGTCAGTGTCTGGCTGACTTCACACAGGTAACTCCATTGCCATTGAAGTGATCTGAGTTCTCTTGAAACCCAGTGAGATGCCAATGGTGGAGCGAAGGAGGTAAAAACCATGAGTGTTACAAGAGAGACTCCGAGATGTTTGTTCTTCAACAGCTATATGCAGGTGTTTGCAAAACCCTTGTGGGGAACTCTGCATCCCAGTTGACCATGTACATCTCCAGCCAAACATGAACATGCTCAGGTTGCCAGAGCCTTCCTGGTTACAAAGTGAGTTTGTCCCTTCTCCCTACCTACGTCCTGGCTATGACAGGTCACCTCTAGCACTTGCCTATCCCTCAGGTCTCTGAGGAGGTCCAAAGGGAGGGCATTTGGAAGCACCCATCCTCCACCACTGCCCCAAGTCCTTCCCTCACTGCTGCACAAGGTAGTAGCATCCACCACCATCCCTTCAGCGTTCACCTCTCTGCTTCCCCGGCCTCCTCACCAGGAGGCAGCTGGGTCAATAACATCCCCCAGGGGTGAAAACTGGCAATTAAAAACTTCCTGGAAATGGGGTAGCCATCCCAGTCCTGGACACAGTGCTGGGGAGACCAGGTCCACTCTGGCTGGGCTCTGTGGCAAAGGCAGCCCAGCTCTGGCCTCTGGCTGGCCTCTCAAAGAGTTAATGCTGAGCACCAGCCATTAATATTCTCACTGATAACCACAAATACCAGCCCTGCACGGCTGTCGCTTTCATTAGTGCTGAGAAAATGAGCCCTTCAAAATAGGACAGGCGGCTGGGGGGGGCGTGGGGAGGAGGGCTCTGGGGCCAAACATGCGATTTTCCGTGCGATTGACGGATATTAAACCACCTTCCAGTGACGTCAGAGGTCGCTTGGGTGATGGCGAAGGATTTCCCAGCCCCCCTTTGCCCCGAGCACCACAGCCCTCCCCAGGTGGGTGCCCCCCACCCTGGTGCTGCTGAAAGCCCCACTGCCACCCACGTTGTGGCACCAGGGTCCCATGCTGGCTGTTGCCCCAAGCGGCTGTGTTCGGGGAGGTGTGCGGGGCGGCTGTCACATCGTATCAGCATCTGGGCCCCAGCGTGGTGACTCGATTAAGGTCCTTCGCCGCAGAACCAGTTAAAGAGTCAGCAATTCACTCAACCGGCTGGGCAGAGCCAGGGGTGGTGTGGGCACTGCCAGGCATGGGGACCTCCCAGGGATGGGTTGGAGAAGGAAAAATGAGGTTTAGGATTTTTTCCTTTTGAAACCTGTAAAGGAAAGTGAGATCCCTGCTCAGCGTGTGGGAAAGTTCATCTTCCAGATAATCCCTTGAGGTGGTGTTGAGCCTGTGGCACCACCAGACCTCCTAAATTTTGATTTACCATGTGTATGCCCTGCAAAGCTGAGCCCTCAGGGCAGGGCTGGGGATGGATGGCTTGGCCAGGGCTGGGGAAGGACGGCTTGGCCAGGGGTTGGATACATTCCTCTTTTCATCACAGCCTCTGAGGGGATCTTGGGGAAGTTTCCAGAGTTTGGATTATTTTTTCAGCTGTTGCATCTTCCAGTACTCCAGCTGGAGCTGTCCCCTCTGCATCTCACCTCCCTGCACCTGCAGGATGCTGCTGAGGCCAGAGGGAGTGATCTGATGTGATGGGGAAACTGAGGCAGGGGCTCGATGCTTGAGCACATATGCTATCCAAAGTCATGATGGATGGATTTTAGCACTGTCGTGAAGCTGTTGGCTTTGTTTGCACCAGAGTAGCCACAGAAGGAGCTGCTGTGGCAATGAGGAGCAAGGCCCATGGCTGGACATACACTGCTGTGACAGCCTGGGAGGAGATGACTACACCAATTTGTGGCACCATGACCCCATTCCACTCCCATGGTGAGGAGCAAGTGGTGCAATATGCAGGGTGTGTGCCAAGGCCCTTCTCCCACCTTGCACCTGGGAGGCTTGGCGGGTGAAGACTGGAGAGAGAGGGGCTTCTTTTGGTGACGGACTCACCTCCTCACCGCCAGCAGCCATCTACACGGGGCACATGGTCCAGCTATGGTACAAAGGGACACTGTGGTGACATGGTCACTGGGATTATCTTTCTCTTGCTAAATAAAGGGACTCAAGAAGCTTGTGTTCAGGCTTGTTATGCCAGGCATAATCTGGGAAACAAAGATTCACTTTGACCCACACACAGGGAGGGCAATTCATGGGTTGACCAAGACAAACCTGTCCCTTCCCCAGCATGACATCTCATTGAAGGTAACGAGAACCAATCATGCTTCAACCTTTCTGGTCTACACAGTCCAGGAGGATGCCAGCATGGGTGCTTGTTATGGGGGCATCACTGGTGGAGCACCAGGAAGCCTGAAGAGTCTTTGTTGTGTTTTGGAGGGCACTGTAGGGTTGAAGAGAGCAGAGCTCCATCCTATTACATATGGACCTTATGGTCTTGGGGCTGTCCCAGCACACAGCTACCCACTTGCCAGGCCCCAGCCTGCTCCTGCCTTGGGGAACAGTGCCCTGGCTTGTTCTTTGGGGCATGGTGCTCCTCCCTGCACAGCACCAACTGCATCCTTACAGAGCCACAACACACTTAGGATTGGAAGGGCCCTCTGGAGATGGTCTGGTCCAACCCCCTGCTCAAAGCCTACCATCCCCCTGATCTTTAGGGCACTCCACAGAACTGCTCTTCTAATCTGCCCAAGCAGTAGCTGGCCCCATAGAGTCTGGCAGCTAGGCATGGGAGCTAGCACAGGATGTCCCTGGCAGCATCCCGCTAAGGGGGACAGAGATGTTCACACCTGGCTCTGATGCAGCTGGGGAGTGATTGGTGGAGAAGTGCCACCCATGCCAAAGCAAACAGCAAGGTGGCATGTGTCCCCCAGGAGACACTGCTGGGGAAGAGGAGTCTGCAGCTTGCTCCCCACCTCTGCTGCCTTCAGCCTGGTGCCCTTGTGCCAGAAAGGGCCAAGCCTGGGGACCAGGGACCCAAATCCTGCTCCCCAGCATAAGTGGGGCCAGGGCAGGCTCTGCCCACAGACCTGGTGCTGTGCTCAGCCCTTACTGTGGAGCAGCCGGCAGCCTGTGTGACAAGCCAGACCAGCATGGTGGATGGCAGTAATTATCGTGCCGCCCACAGCTGAAGGGGAGCATATGGTAAGGAAAAGGAAACTAACTTGTATTTTTCCGCACCCCCAGGCTCAGCCTTTCTGGGGCTGTCACAGTCGATTTGTGCTGCCTGAGCTGTTTCGCCCCAGCCGCCTCTGCATCCGGCAGCTCCCTCCCAGGCAGCGGCCAGGCTGGTGCTTGCTGTTCCCGCAGTCCCTTGTGCCAGGGAAGCCGGCCGGCAGCATTGTGGGGTGCAACCAGCTGCAGTACTGCTCCCTGTCCCCGGGGGACACGGCCGTTACAGTGCTGGGGCAGTGGGTGGGGAGATGGACCACCAGTGGGAGGTGGTATGGCGGATGCATCTGCAGCCATATAGTTAAAAGGGCCCCTCGGGGTGCAGGGGACCTGAGGACCTCCGTCTGGAGCCTGACACCCACCCTGGCATAGGGCTGGGTTTGGGGGGATCTCTCCTGTAGCCCTAGGGTATCCATCAGCTCTATGCTGTCTCCTGCAGGTGAGTTGCTCCCCACCAGAGCCCCTAAAAGACACCACAAGTCCAATGCAGAGCCCTCCCTGAACTGCTGCACTGTGCCACAGGCAGTGATTCATCAGGGTCTCTCCATTGCGGTAGTACCCTGCCATGATGTGGCATCTCAGCTGGCCCCAAGGAGGCCTGGATCAGGCTGAGAGGGAAAGCTGCTATGTTAATCCAGAGCTCTCTCCCGTTCTAGTCCAAATACTCTTGCCAAAAGCAATGGTAGATGTAGCAGGCAACTTTCCTTGGTTTAAGCATGTGACATGGTGCGGAGCTGTGCCAACAGTTGCCTGGGCATCCTTGCCAACGTAACCAGAGACTAGTTGTGTTTGCCAACTGGGCACAGATTCATCCCTGGAAAGCAAATTTCCATTTTTCATTTACAAAGCGGACTCAGGAGTTCCCAGTTCATTTCTAGACCTGATGCTTCTGCCAAGGGGCTCTTGGAAGAGGCTGGACTGAGCCACTGTTTCTGTGCATCATGATGTGAAACTGATTTTCTTGACTATTGCTTTTGGAGCCTGGTGTCTCATTCTTACAGGGCAACATCTCAGGGCTCCAGTTTGAGACAGAATGTCTGAAAATGGAGTAGAGTCTCTGGGGAGGAAAAGACCACTCAGTCTGGTTGGTTTGAGACCTTTGCAGAAAGCAACATCTCAAAACTCTTCAGGCTGCTGCCCTGATATTGTGAAACACTGGCTCTGGTCACCCAGGTACCAAAGAGGGAGGATTTTGTTGGGGTCTGGTACACACGGGTGGATGCTGGCCACAGGATGCAACACCAGCATCCCAAGGAGTTTTGTGTCTTTAGGAGTAAACGTGATGAGCAGGGTGAGCTCAACCCCCAACAAAGCCCTCAGCAAACAGCAGTAGAAAGAGGGGAAAATGAGGAAAACATGGGGGTTGCACGAGTGTGCTCTGGAGCTGCCCTTCCCAGAGTCATGGTCACCTTCCTGGGTTCATTCCCAGCCCCTGGCAGCTATACAACCAGGAGACCATGGCTGGAGAGAGCAGCCACCAAGCTCCTTCCCTTCCTCCAGCAGGAGTGTGGTCAGGAGGTGCTCATGTTTGTCCAGCTCAGTCATGGGCCAACTCACTGCAATCCTTATTGGTCCCCAGTCATCAGAGAAGGGTGGCATGAGCAGTGGCTGGTGGTTTTTAGCACGCATCCTTCCACAGCCCAAAGAACTGCTGACCTCCTGGGCACTGTGTGAGGTCCATCTGTCGCGAGAGCCTCTAGCCTGGGGACAGATTGCACGACATGGTCCTGAGCATTGCTCAACACTGGGGCCATGTCTCCCAGGCATGGCCAGCTCCGGCCGCTCCCCTCCGCTGCCTTGATGACAAACTAGTGCTTCCAGCCCCCTGGCAGCAGTGCATTCCCAACCCCCCCTCCCCGCTGATTAACATCCCAATTATGCAGCTAGGGAAATAAAAGGGGGCTGTGCAGCCCCTTGGCTCATCGATAACCCGGGGTGGAGGGATGATGTGCACAGATAACATGAGCATCAATTAATTTCTCTCTAATGGCAGGAGGAGGATGGGGGCTGTTGCAGAGAGGGTCATCATGCAAATGCAAGGCTGGAATCCCAGGAGTGACCTGGCTTGAGGGAGGTGAAATATGTGGCTCTGGTGTAGGGAGCCCTCTCCATGCCCATTTCCCCTCCTTGTGCAGGATCCTTCCTGCTGTGCACCTTGGGTTTGCCTGCAGGACCCCAAAAGTGTAACTCCCTTCCCGTTTCCTTACCTAGCACAGGAGCCTTTTTGGGGGGGAAAAAAAATTGATTTGGAGTTAAAAAAAACAAACCCAAGCTCAACTCCTCCAGCCAGGGATGACTAGACTGGAATCGTGGGGTGGGCTAGAAAGGAGAAGACCCTCGGGAAGCTGCGGCTCGGTGCCTCCTCCCCCTGCAGGTCTCTGACCTCCCGTTTGCCTGTCAAGAGCAAGCTCCACCACTGAAACACCCCCTGTCAAATTAGTGAGTCAGAAGACGTAAGAGAGACCACCGCTGCTAATTTGTACATTAACTGGTTCTGACAGAAATATTTCACAAGTGAAAAAACAGAAAATGTGCCTCAAGACAATGTGCAACTTCCGTACCAGCAAACTTCTGCTTAACTGTGCGGTGCCCGAGGAGGGGGGACCCCCCGCCCCAATGTGCCCCAGCAGGAGCACGGGGATGGTTTTAACCCTGGGAGCTGCTCCTGGAGTGACTGGATCAGGCCTTGTGCCGGGGGACCACAGGCAGGGGGCTGTGGCCTCACCAAAATGGGGTGTGGGGGGGTAGGTCCTGGCACCGCTTCCCATTAGCAGGGCAGGCGCTCTTGGGATGGAAGGGGTGACAGCCCCCTCCTCGCCCCAGGGGTGGACCTTTGCTGCATCCCTCCAGTGCCCACCCCACTTTCAGCAGTGACCTGGGTGGGTCTGCTCCTTGTTGGTCCGTTCTACCCTGGCTCTGCCCCAGGGTATGACCTGCCTGGGCTGTCCCCATTGCCACCAGGTGGGATGAGCCATGGGCCACAGGCTCCAGCCATCCTGCCAGGAAAAGCTGCCAGTGCAGCAGCTCCCAGTTCAGGCAGCTCTCAGCTGTGCCCAACCCAGACACACTGTGCCCCAGGGGAGACCACTGGGGTACCAAGCCCTCCTCAGCACCCATAAGAACACTCCTGAGCCATCCCACCCTGCTGCCCAGCACTGCCATCTCCTCGTCACAATAAAGCACATGGTGATCAGAGCGGTGGCCAAAGCTGGTGGCCAAGCCCCTCTGCCAAGCAGGACACCATCCTGACACACGGAAGCACCAAGAGTGAGCGGCTGCCTGCTGGGGGTGCCACACAGCCCCTCACCATGACCTCTCGCCCTGCCCCTTCCTCCCCTGCACAGGTGCTGGCCAGGGCTGGCACCGGAGCGTGCGGGTAGAAGCAGGCGTGGGGCTGAGCCGGGACCTCAGGCCAGCAGCATCGAGCACATGATCTGTTGTGGCAGCTTCCCTGCAGCCTGGAGCCAGCCCCGAGCGAACGCTGATGATGGCTTTAATTGCTTTCAGATTCGATAGCCCAGCCCATGACAGCCTGGGTGGTGTGGCCGCCGCAGCCCCAGCTGTGCCAGCCGGCCCCGGCCCATGGCGCAGCCCCTTGCCCAGCCGCCTTTGGATGGAGAGGATGGGCAGGAGAAGGAGAGGCGCCGCCCTGGATTGGGGCTTTTCTTTTCATCCTGGCAAAGTCTTCTCCATGGCCTGCCTGTGCTCGTGGTCCAGGCAGCGTGGGTGCCTGTGGCACCCCCTGAGCCTCTCCCCCTGGAGAAACCCACCCAGGGAACAGCACAGCCCCCTGGGATGCCATCACAGTCCTGCTGTGAAGCTGTCTGGCCATGTGCCACTGTGACCCTCAGTTGAAGACCCCACAGCACACCCACCCCCACTCCCCACTGCCACCACAGGGGATGCAGCTCTGCCATACCCTGTTCAGGGTGGGAGGAGATTCGGAGGGCTCTGCTTGCCCAACAGAGCTGGGGACACAGAGGGGGTCCACAATGCAGCCCAGGCTGGCCCTCTCTGGTGGCTGCGTATGTCCCCCTGCTGCCTGGATGACCATGTCAGGGGGCTGGGGGCTGCCCCCAGGGCAGTGGGAGGTGCACAGGGCTGACCCAGACCTTGGGGAATTCTCCCCCATCTGAAGGTCCAACTGTCCCCCACCACCAGGTCCTCACACTACTCAATGGTGGCTGCATGGGGAGTTGGGGGTCTCCAGAGTGGGAGGTGGGGGGCTGCTCAGCAAGTACAGTGACAGCCATGGGCTGCCGCTGACCCAGTGGTTCCTATGTTTACATCCTCCTCCTCCTCCTTATCTTCCTCCTTCTCTTCCTCCCCACTGCCAGGCTCCGAGCTGCCTCCTCTGGCTCCAGCCCAGACCAAGTCAGTGCAGGCAGCTGCAGGCAATCCCTCTAATGGCTCTGTGCCTGCCAGACAGTGGGGCATGCTCGAGGAGAGTGGGGCGAGTGCCTCAGCACCCAGTGATCGCCTGTGATGAGTGGGACTGGCCAGGAGCCCTGGTCCCAGCAGCACCTGCTCTCTCCAGGGGTGCAGTTGTTGGCATGGGTTTACCTTGCAGGCAGCCCCCCGCAAAACCCCACCCTGTTGTCTGCAAGTTGGGCAGCAGCAGGCAGTGGCTGCTGCGTGCAAGAGTGAAGGCAGCGGTAAGCTCCTCCATCACTTGCCAGCTCGTGGCAGAGCATCAGGCTCAACCAAGGATGAGGAGGGGGCCAGGAGGTGGGTGGGGGATGCAGAGCCTCCTGCTCAGCTGAGCCGGGGCGGTTGCTCACATCCCCGATCCATTATTGCGGGCAGTGCCGGCGGGCAGTCCGGGGCAGGGACTGCATTATTGACGAAGGGGAAGGCAGACCCCGGCGCAGGCAGCAGTGGTGCAGGCAGGGCCCCCTCCTGCAGCACTCAGCCCCGGGCAAAGCACTTTGCCTGCGCCGCAGAGCCGCAGAGCAGCCAGGCCTGGCCCGGGGCAGGCGGCCCAGCAGCCGCAGCCACCGCAGAGTGCTTCGGCAGTGGCCTGATCCCACAACTGCAAAGCATCTTCCTCACCCGGGATGATGCCGGTCTTGGAGTACCCTGGGGAAAGTGGCATGGGAGGGCAGCCATACCCTCACAAACCCCGCTCTGGCACTGTCACTGCTGCTCTGCCCCCCTCCAGCCCAGTGCAGTGCTGGTGCTGCTCTTTTTTAAGCCTTCCTCTGTCTCTAGGCAGAGATTTGTGGCGTAAAATGCACAATATGTTCTATCTGCCCTGTGGGAGCCATAAAATATTCACCAGCAGCTCCCATTATAGTCAGAGTGAATCACAGAGAGCGCTCAAGCCCTCGCTCCCTGATGTGCCCCCTCCCTGTGCAGCCCCAGGGCCCCAGCGGTGGTGGTGCCAGGCCCTGACAAGTGGCCAGCACCTGCCTGGATCCCACAGCAAGGACCCACATTTCCACCTCTGGCCCCGGGAAACATCCCCGGGCTCCACAAGTCAAGGGGTGGTGATGGCACCAATGGGACAGCAAATGCCTTCTCCTGCCTGAGCAACCTCTTGGCTGCCCAGGGAGGAGCAGCATCACCACTGTGCATAGAGGGGCCCAGCACCATGGGCAGCAGGCCCAGCCAGCAGCATGGTGGGCTCACTTGTCCACAGCAGCTCATGCTGTCCCACCAAGCGTGACCTGGTGTCCCTGGGGTGGCTTGTGCCGTCACTTGGCTTTTTGTAGCCATATCCCCTTGATTAGGGTCTTACAGCTGTGCCAGGGCCCGGCGGGACAGCTGGCTGCCTGCATTGTCACACATGTGCTCCGGCCTCCGTGCCATTCATACGGGTAGGTACAACAGGACTCTTCCTCCCTCTCCCCCCATCCTGCTGTCCATCCTGCTGTCTGTCTTTCCCTTCTGACCCACTGCTCTCATGGCCTCTCCCCATTTCCCCCTTCAGACCTCAGGCTTAAGACATGACAGAGTCAAGGGATGACAAATTTACTGATGAAGCAACACACTACTCTGAAGCTGATGTGTCAAATACATTTATATCTTTTGACACACAATTATATGTAATTATAAATCAGTTAATGCTGGCTCAACCCTTGTGAATCATGCACGATTATGGCTTGATTTTGCCTCCCTCTCCTCCATGGCCAC
The DNA here is from genome assembly GCA_013400535.1 of Scopus umbretta. Lineage (NCBI taxonomy): Eukaryota > Metazoa > Chordata > Aves > Pelecaniformes > Scopidae > Scopus > Scopus umbretta. The sequence goes on from VZTL01032592.1 coordinate 33,358, forward strand.
TGGTCTTGGCCATTGCCCAGTTGGTGACCCTGGGGGTGTCCTGAGGGTTCCCGGTGGCTCGAGGCTGTGGGCAGCATTGCTGCCATCCACCGCCAGCCACATGCCTGCTCCTGGGAGATGCTGTTCCCTCCACGCACCAGCCCACCCAGCGCCCAAGTGTCCCCAGCTGCACCGGACGCTGCCTTGCTGAGCTCCTGGCACAGTGGGATCTGCCCTCAGCACATCAGCTGGCATGGAGCTCGCCAGGACCTGGCTCCAGAGAGCGCCATGGGGAAGGCAGGAGGCAGCTGCCCGCCCGGGCCGGCCACGCAGCCTCCACCGCGACAAGGGCCACCACCAGGTGGCTGAGATGCCCGAGTGTGTCCTCGGCATTGAGCAGCACGGAGCTGGGTGGGGGGAATCCCGTTCACGTGTGGGACAGCCCTGTGGTGGCAACAGGTGGCAGGTTTAGCCACGGCAACCCTCCCCGCATCCCCAGGAGGGAGCAGGGCCCACGCAGGCAGCCTGCCTGCAGAGGCGAGGGCAAGGGGCTGCACGGCCATGCGGAGTAAACCCTGCCTCTGCCTGCACGGCTCCTCTCCCTGAACAGACTGAGGGGAGAGGAGGGGAGCGCGGCAGCGCCCTCCCCGCCAAAATTAACTCTCCATCTGTTTCTCCCCGGCTGAGGCTGATGGCTTGTGACAGGGCCTCCTGAATGCAAAGATGTTTTGCCCGGAAAAATCTATTACAAGTTGCTGTAAGAAAGACCGAAATCCTCTCCTTCTGTCTCTGCCTACTGGTCTCAAGGTGCCCACCCCGGGCGAGAGCGGGCTGGCGCGCAGCCGGCCGCCTCCGCTCAGCCGGAAAGCTCTCGCCGGNGGGAGAGGGCAGCCGCTGCTCGGTTTACGGGAGTTTCTGGATTTCGCTTTATTTTCGCCGCTTTCTGCTCCCCTGCACGGCCCTTCCCGACCCCGCGCCCCAAAGCGCAGCTAAAGGAACCTGAAACTCAGCTTCACCCTTTTTTTGAGCTCAGCTCTACTTTCAGGGCACTGACGGATGCCCACCGCTCCACGGAAATGGCTTCAAGACTCTTTGCTTGGACCCCAAAAATCTCACAGCCAGATGTCAGCCAGCAGCCCTTCCCCAGCAGCCCTCCCGGTGCCACAGCTGCACACAGCAAAACCAGGCAGCTTCAGTAAAAAACAAAACTTTATTTGGTCCGTCAGAACCTGAGTTTGAAAACCACCCATGGATAATTCGTATCATACAGGGATTACTGATCTGATTTACAATTGATAAAATATCCTATGTTTCTTAAGAGCTGGACAGTATTTACAGGGTTAAAAATATTCACAGCTCAGAAAGACACAGAGAAAAAAAGTGAAGGACAAATCATCTTGAGGAAGAAGGAGCAGGGAAGAGAGAAAACAAATCAACAAACAAAAATACGGACACAGCTTGGCTTAGCAGCCCCAGCCGGGGTGACCAGGAGGGTGCCAGGGCAGCCCCCCTGCCCCGTCCCCACCTCGGCTCCCCAGGGTGGAAGGGGGGCACAGAGGGGCACGCTGGGCAAGCCCCGCAGCCCGCACATCCCCCTGCCTGGGCTGGCTGGGTGCAGGATGCGGGGTGCAAGCCGACCCCCAGCATGGTTCCCACCAAAACAGGGCCCAGCATCTCCAACCGCCCCCCCGAGCAACCTGGGAAGCAGAGAGCAACACCAGGGCACCCCGCAAAACACACGCACACACATATTCACACACACACACGCACGCTGGCACCAAGCCACGATGCCCTGAAACCGTGGGCTCAGCCCCTGCCACGGAGCACCTGCCGGGGCCAGTGGCACCCCGAGGCTCTTGCAAGCCTTCACCCTGTGCACACTACCTTCCACAGGACTTGGCCTCTGAAGGACGGGGCTCTCCGCTCCCCCCACCTCCGGCACGTGGCGATGTGGTGAAGCCACGGGGAGCTGCTGCCCGAACCCCGGGTCTGTACCCATTGCCCTTCGCCCCCGTGGGGCACAGTGAAGGGAGGCCCCTGCAGGGCAGTGCCCGGGGGGCTGAGCCCAGCTCGGGACACATGGCTTCTCTCCAGGCACTGCTTTCAGCGGCTGCCTTTGCATAGTAACACTTGTGTGACGAGTTGAGCGGCGTCCCTGCTGCCGCAGCCCCCCCGAGCATCGCCCTATGGCCCCGCTCCCCGTGCTGGAGCAGCAGCACGGGAGGGCGCCTCTGCATTTCACCCCAAGGTGTGGTGAAAACCCAGCAGCAGCAGCTTTCTAAAACAACCCAGCACCCTCTCCTCCCTAGCCCTGGGCACAAAACAGGGTGCAGCCCGAGCACCCAGGACAGGCGAGGTGGATGGGAGGTCCAATCACTACAGCGGATCCTCGCCCACAAGCAGCCAGCATGGGTGGCATGACAGCAGGGCGACCCCAGCACCCCCCAGCCCAGCTACGGTACCTTGGTGCCATGTCGGTCCTGGGAGTGGACGATGGGGGGAACAAGACAGTGGGAAGGGCCCAAGGACAGATGGAGGGTCACACAGATGGACAGACGTCAGAGGTATATTCTTTTTTTTTGCAGCGCCATGTCCCTGGCGCTGGGAGGGGGGCTGAGTCCTGAGCGTGGTGCCTGGGAAGGGCCTTGACAGCAACCTCCAGCCCCCCCCCGCCCCTGCAGCCCCCTGCTGCATGCCTGGGACAGGCTGAGGGCACCAGGCCTCAGCGCAAGTATGGGGCAGGTGGGATCCTGAGATGGCCCCGTGCCCCCAGTCACTCCTCATAAAGTGCATGCGGGGGCAGCGGTGCCAGGGCGGGGGGCAGCAGGCAGAGCTGGTCCTGGTCCTGGCCCTGAGAGCTCGCCCCGGCCCCATGGCGCAGGGCAAAGTGCTGGGTGTGATGCTCCGGCTCTGCCCCACGGCTCAGCGCTGACAGCTTGGGGGACGACCCCAGGCCAGAGGCTCGGTGAAAATAACGGGGGAGCAGAGCAGGGAGGGGGAGGCGCTTCGTCATAGGGGCCGGGGGCCGTGGAGTCCGGCAACCTCGGGTGTGAGCAGCGGGTTGTGGGTGCCCTTCGTCGACATCCAGTCATTGAGGAAGGCCTGGGTGGCTTTGCGGTGAGCCAGGCGGTGGGTGATGGAGAAGCCAGCGTTACCCTCCAGCTGGGAGAGGATCACCAACACCTGCCTGTGAAGAGAGCAACGGGCTCAGGGCCAGACAGCAGCCTCTGCCCTGGCAATCCCACTCCTTGCCTATCATCCCAGAGCCTACCCTCTTCCCATACCTCCAAACCAGCCCCAGGCTCTGCCTTGCTCCAAGGAGGGGCCAACAGCACCTGCCTGCCCTCACCAGGCAGTCCCCCACCAACCCACCCCTGCCTACCCCAGACCTGTGCAGGGGAGGGACGCTGTCCTGTGTTTTGAGGCTGCCACGTGTGGAGACGACGTTGAAGCTGTCGGTGCAGTCGCACTGGACGTGCAGGTATGACTTGGGGTGCCGGTTCTCCACCACCACAATGAGCCCTGCCCAGCCGTGCGTCAAATAGTAGCAGGTCATCCCCTCGCGGCCCTGGGGCAAACAGCAGGGTCAGGGGTGTGAAGCCTCTCGGCACCCCCGCCCCCCAATCTCAGCCCCTGGACCAGAATCCTCCACCTCCAACCAAGGGCTGCCCATCTGCTGGGATAGCCCATGCTGCCCCAGGGAGCAAAGGGGGTGGGCATCCATGGGGTAGGAGGGGACTAGGTGGTAGCCAGTGCTGAGACAGACCTGGCCAAACTGAGGACACAGCAGAGGCAGAGTCCAGGACTCCCACTGGCAGCATCACCCCCCTCCAGCACCTGCCCCGTGCCACCCGCACCCACCTCGTGGCGCTCGCCCTTGTTCTCGGTCAGCAGGATGATGGCGTCTGCCAGCGTGGTGGGCTGTGCTTCTACCTGCTCCACCATCACCAGGCGGGAGCTGTAGATGGCCAGGATATAGCTGGAATAATCAGTGGGTGGTCGGCTGCTGGTGGGACTGGATGCTGCAGAGACATACAGAGGAAGGAGGGGGATCAGTGAGACCGTCACCAAGACCACAACCCCTGGGAGCAGGGTGCTGCTTGGGTTGCTGCACGTGCAGGCAACCTCCACCCCCAGCCAGTTCCCCATGGTGAAGATCGAGGGTTTTGTCACCTCTGCCACCCCCAAGGTCTCTGCCAGCATTGCCATGGGGAGGGCAGCCCAGCCCCTTACCCTGGGTGGCAGCGGGGCCTGCCAGGGTGGTGCTCCAGTGATTGAAGGCACAGCACACAACGGCATACTCGCCCGGCTCCAGCATGACATCGCAGTTGACAAACTTCTTGACGGCTCGTTTGCTGTGAGCCATCAGCCGGCCCAGGCTCAGCTTGTTCCCACTGGTGAAGGTGGCCCGGAAAACCATGATGCACAGATCCAGCAAGTGGCTGTCCACCATGTCCGACCGCCTGCACCAGGAAGGGGAGAAGGGTCACACATCACCTGAGCGCTGCCCCACAGAACACGTGGAGGCCACGGGCAGGACAGTGTATCCAGAGGAAGAGTCCTCCCGCTGCCCCAGGCACCCAGCCCCAGGAACCAGTCTGTGTTCAGGGCTTGGATTTCAGCTAAAATATGAACAGACCCTGAGAACTGGAGAAACGGCAGTGGGAGCCCATCCCTGAGCTCTGCCACCCCGCGAGATGGCATGGGGTGAGAGGGCAACGTGTTTGGGATTTCTCCCGGGTCCAGGTCACTGCCTGCAGCCTGTGTACTGCCCAGCTCACCTGCTGCCCTCCTGGAAGAGGGCAAACTCCAGGGCGGCACGCTCCAACACCGTCAGCGATGTCACTGTCACCGGCCCATTGGCCTTGTTGGGGAACATGCCCTGCACACGCACCTCATGCCAGTCCGAATGGAGCTTGCAGATATCCACGGAGTCAAAATACCTGTGGGGAAGCCGGGCTCAGCCCTGGTGGGGTCCTCTGCTCTGCCCCCACACCCCAGCGTGCTGCAGCTCACACAGCTGGGAGCAGCAGGCACCAGCATGTCACCCACACCCTCCTGGGGATACCTGGTCCTGCCTGCCCCATCTTGACCCCGATGTCCCATTTTCTGTCCCCTGCCTGGCTTCCCACCCCACAGTCTCTGCCTCCTGGGCACTACCGTACTTAATGAAATCGCTGTACTCCATCCAGAAGACGCCCTCGCTGCTGCCATGGGGCATCAGGTCGTGACGCAAGGGAGCCGGCCAGTGCGGCCACTCGTCGGACCAGCTGCCGTTCCAGGAGAAGCGGCCCCAGGGGTTTCGGAGCCGCAATAACCTGAGGGAAGGGAAAAACAGTGTCAGAGGCCCAGGAGGAAGGAGAGTGCAAGGAAGATCTCCTCTGAGATGCTCTCCCAGCTCTGCAGACCCAGCCAGACTCCTCCAGAGGGCACCACACCACTTCTGCCCCTGCCTTTCAAAGATCTCACAGAATCCCAGACCTAATTTGCCACCCCCACCGCGGCCCCACAAGCCCATGTCCTGCAGCTCTGGACCTGCTGCAGTTCCCTCTGCCCCTCCCTGCCCAAAGGGCCTCCAGCCAGGCGCTGCAGCGAAGGGCCTCAGCGAGGAAGGGGCTGCTGCGCACGTGCCCAGAGTTGCATAACCCCAGGAGTGACATGGATGAAAACAGGGCTTCATACAGCACCCAGGCTGTTGGGGGCAGCACCCCTTGCTATCTCCCCACCCTCCAAAGGTGAGAAAGATTCCTCGATTGCCTCATTGAGTTGAAAGAGCTCAACTCAATCCTCTGCATATTGTGAGAAGACTAGGCAAACCATTCTGCACGATAGGGCGTCCTGGAACACAGCAGCCCTGGACACGGAGCCAATGCCAGGCAAGGACAGCTTACATGACACCCTGAGATGGAGAAACCGCCCTCACTGGCCATGAGAATGGGACACCAAAGAGTCCCCGAGGTCTTGTCCAGCATGCACTCAGTTATCTGTCCCCAGGGTTTCTACTCAGGCTGTTGGCAGGAACATCTGCTGTACCACACCAGCCTCCACCCCGAACTCACCTGAAGCCTTGGACATCCCGCACGTCCAGGATGGAGTAGGCATGCCGTGGACGCAGACCCATACTCTCGTAGGCCACATCATCCACTTTCATGTTGCCTCCGCCACAGGACGCACCCATGAGGAACCTGCACAGGGGACAGCAAAACCCTTGGTGTTCTGCGAGGCCTGGCATGGTGGGGAAGCTCATCCCCACTGCTCAAGGCACTAGACAGACTCCCTCCCTGGAGGCTCCTGGATATTCCCTCTCTGCAACAACACTGTAAACCTCCTCAGAGCAGTGCTGCTGCCCCACTGGCCAGAGCTCTGCCTGGGCAGCAGTGAGATCCCTCCACCCATTCACGTCCCTGCTTGAGCCCAGCTCTGTGGCAAGCTTCTCTGGCAGTGCCCTCACCTGCAGGGCTGAAAGCTCTGTCCACACACAGTGGAGCTTTGCCCAAACCTCACCCATTTTCTGCCAGGCCCCATGGTCCTGCCCATCTCTGATGGCTGGTAGGGCTCAGCTGCACAGAAAGGCAAGCGGTATGTCTGCTTCCACTTTGCAGGCAGCTGGCCCATTCTGCAGGGGCAAGAATAGGCTATTCACGGCGGGAGGTCTGCACCAGCCAAGCTTGGGGTGGGGAGAGGAACACCAAGCTGGGACCTATCAGCCTCCCATGTGGCCTCGTACTGCAGGCTGGCAGGAGCAACCCTGCCTTCAGCCAACCTAACTGCCCTCCCACTCCTCCTGCTGGAGTGATGACCAAGAGGATTTTGCTTTTGCTTTGACTCTATAGACTACCTATAGTCATGCCCAGGTATGGCCAGCAAAGATGCCACTTACGGGTGGGAGACACGTGCAGCGTCAAGCACTTAATACAAAAAAACTCAAAGCAAAGCAAGCAGGCTCAATGCCAGCCACTTCAAATCTCCCATAAGACAGCAGTAAACATGCACAGGGAATTCACCAGGATTTTATATTTATATTATTTTCATATGAAAATTAAACAAAGGAGAAATAATTTCTTAGAGCTTAGAGGGGGAGCTCCATCAGCACTCCAGATGAATGCCAAGGGTGGTGGACTGCACCCTAGGTAATGTATTAGCCCCTCTCCTCTGAGCCTCTACAAATGAAAGCAGCCCCCCTTGCCCCCCTCCTCCGAGCGTCCATGCTCCTTCCATGGCGCCCTCCTGCCTCGTCTTACCCAGCCTCCTTAGAACTCAGCATTTTGGCCCAGATGAGGTCAGTGTCAATGGGCTCCTCACGAGGGTTAGTGGAGCTGACCTGCAGCATCAGGCTCTCGCAGGGGGCACCCGTTAGTGTAGCCAGGCCTTCAATAGCACGCCCTGCCTGGAGGGCAAAGTACGAACCATGAAGCTTGGCCAGCGCCTTCTCAATGAGGGCAACCCACAACTGCTTCCTCTGGGCCTGTGGAAAGAGGGAGAAACACATCACAAGCCGCCCTGTGCAGGAGATGGGAAAGCAAAGGTAGTGCATGCAGACAAGGCAAAGCCCTGCTCATCCACCCATGCCAGCCCTCCCGCTGTGATGGGAGACACAGAGGCAGGAGCAGCAAGGTCAAGCTTCTCCGCATGAGGTCAAGGGTGACCCCATTTGCTGCCTGCTCAGTGTTTTGTTTGCACAGTTTAACTCCCCTTGGAAAAATGGCCTGGAGTGAATGCCTAAGAGGCCCAGATGCCAACAGAGCTGCACCCTGGGGTGCCCAGGCAGTTAGGCTGGCAGCAGTGGGTGTCCACCTTGTAAGCTAACAGTCCCTTCCTTCTGCTTCAACCTGGATTTAAAAATGTTTAATGATGGAAAAGGATATTGAGCACATCTGGAACAGCTACCTTTCACTTGTACACTGTTGTGAACCAAAAGCAACAACCTTTGGTGGAGGAGGCTGGCTAGAGCACATGCGACTGTGGGACCAATTAGATTTCACCCATGGAACAGAGATGTTGTTTCAAGGATAAGCTCCAAAAACTCCCAGGCAGACAGACAAAGTCCTTTACTCCAGCACAGGGACAGTGGCAAGATGTAATGAGAAGATGCAAGTTTTGCAGGGGGAAACTCTCCCTGGAGTCACTTTGCTCTGCTGCCAGGCTATTGTTCTTGGCATCACTAGGCCGATTACAGATTCAGAAAGAAATTCAGAAACTGCATTAATGCACCCAGAGGTTTGCAAAGCCTCCATCAGCCACATCAATGCAGGCTCAGGGTACAGCCTTCACCACTAAGTCCAAGCCACCATTGCGAGTCCTTGGCGTGCTGCAGGGTACAGTCACCCGCCGTGCTTTGCCCCTGGGCATGTTCAGGCTGGGGGGAGATGCCTCCGCTCCAGCCCCTGCCTGCAGTGAGGACACAGAGAGGAAGGTGTATGAAGGCAGAAGGCAGGGAGACTTTTGCTGGCCTTCAGGTCCCCAACAAATCGGGTTCAGTACCCTGTGCTTGGAGTGCAGCAGGGGAAAAGCACTGGCACACTGTGACTGTGTGCAACTCACAGGTGGCAGCCAAGAGCTGGGAGAGAAAAGGAGGGCAGTGAAGATTTCTTTCCAATGGATGAGGAAACCTTACAAGTGCTTTTCACTGGTTTTTGAGTCCCTCACTCAACAAAATCCATGCTGTTTATTTCTGCCTAAGCCGCAGCCAGGGAGCTCTGATAAGAGCCTGATTTTCCTTTATTTTTAAAACTCAATTTTTCCATTTTTAGCCCCCACATTCAGCTCACACAGCTAAATGCTTGGCAGAAAAATCTCGTCACCATTCAGATGTCCCTGGAAACAAAGGTAAGGCAAGCCCAGCCCATGCAAAAACCTTTAATCTTAAAAAAAAAAAAAAAAAAAAGGCAAGCAAACTTGAAATTTTAAGAGAGGAAAGACAGATGGAAAAGAAAAAAAACCAAGTCAGGCAAATCTTATGCTGAAAATCATGTGCCTGACTGGATCCTCTCCGTCTACTGTGAGGCAAAATGTAGTCACAGGCTCCTTCTTCTTCTCCTTTCCAAAGTTTCTCCTTAACAGGACCAGCTTCCAGCAGTGCTGGCGATCATTTTGCCCCACTCAGTGTCCCTGTGGGGATCACCCACTCTGGTGAGAAAGCAGCCGGGCAGCACAGGCTTGGCAGTCCTGTACCTGTGCCTGCACAGCGTGAAGCCCCCTGCCTGGACCCCGGTCCCTCTGCCCAGAGCCAGGGGTAAGCAAAGCTCAGGAACTGGCCCTGCCAGCTGTGCCAGGACTGCTGCCCCGAGAGGCCCTGTTAGCTCTGATGCAATTAGCAATTGCTCCCAGACTACGCCACCTCCATGCTGCAGAGGGCTCAGGCTAATGAGCCCACAGGCTGGGGACTGTGCAAGCTGTACTGACATTAAAGTTCCCAAAATACTCATCTTTGGGCCCCGTTTCCCCAGCCATCTACAGCTCACACATGATGTGGCTTGGGACTGTGTGTACTTGAAAACAGAGGACTGATATTTGCAGAACAAAGTCCAAACCAGCAGTCCCAGGTCCCCATCTCCTCCTTACAGCAGCACTTCGTTTTGTTTGGCAGATTTTGCCACCTGAGTTTCAATAAAGACGTTCTCAGTCTCCTTCATGGATATGATCCCAGCAAGCGCCCCTGGGCCTGGCAGGCAGGGCAGGGCATAACGCACAGTGATGTCCCAAAGCGGCTGAGGGAGCTTTGTTAATCCTAGCAGATGCCACCCGAGTATGCTCACAGCAACCGGGCACTGGCTCGAAACAGGCTGATTTGCTGCATGATCCCCTCCCTCTCCACAGTCCCTCCCTGGCAAAGCCAAGCTGCCAGACCTCCCCGCAGAGGAAAGAAACAGCTTTCCCTCAGCCCGCGCAATGAAAAAAAACACCGGTTAAAATATTTTCCCTTTGCTGTGAAGAATAAGGACGGCTTCCCCTGCAGTGAAGTGGCTGTGGTGCAGGGAGGAGTGAGGGAAAAGCAACTGTAAATGAAATTTCTCTATTGCAGCCTGGAAAATGCCAAAAGGGGCCTAAATAGATTTATATTATGGCCTCAAGGAGTTCAGCTGTCCTGAAGGTGCCGCAAAAGGCAGGGTCCTGAGCTGCACGCACCCCATGCAGCACAGAGTAGGGACCTCATGCGAACCGCAGCAGTATCTCTTCCCAACTGCCTCCGTCAGTCCTCTCCAGGCAGAGCCAGGGACGAGCATCCCCCAGGCCCTGGAGCACTGCCTACCCCGTGCCAGCACCCCTCTTCCCCCCAGGACCGCTGACCTGTGAGAAGAGGAGGTATCCGCACTCATCACATGGCAGCATGTCATCCACCAGCACCGTGGTCCACGTGCCGTCCTTGCACAGCCGCACCTGGTAGGCACCCTCAGGGCACAGTGTCCTTGTGATCATCACCCTCTCCACCAGCTCCGGCCGCTCAGCCAGCACGGCCAGGGCACTCAGGAACCTGCCGGCAGGACGGGATGCGGGACGGTCTCAGCAGGGCACGGGCAGGCAGCAGGCAGCTGCCCAGCCATGCAGCACAGGGGACTGCAGTCCACAACCGCTTGGTGAGGGGTGAGGCAGAGGATGGGGTACATGCCTGGGGGTATGAATGGGTTTGAATAGGGCTGAGGGGTCTGATCTGGAGCTGGACGAAGGGGGGGAAAGGAGGAAGGGGTAGGAGAGTGTCACCCTGGCTCACTCCCCCTTACCAGCAGTTTCCCAGCAGTCCCTGCAGGATATCTGAGGGCCTGGGTGTGCGAAACACTGACCACTTCACCAATCGGTCCTTGAAGATGCTACAGTTGATTTCGTGGGGTCGCAGCCACTGTTTCACCCTCTGCTGCACGCTGTCGCCCTCTGGGAATCCCACGGACTTGGGCCCAGGGTGGAAACTGTCATCTACAAAATTGACTTTGTTCTGCGAGAGCGAAAGGCAAGGAGAGCATCAGTGTGCAGCTGTGTGGCACACAGCTCCCCGGGGTGTCCTGGAATGGGGCTGGCCTGGAAAGCCTCCCACTGCATTCCCAGGAGTGAGAGCAGAGACCCCAGCCCTCCTGCCTGTCCCGGGCAGCCCCTTCTGATGCCATGCTGGGGAGCAGGTCTGGGACCAGATGTCTGCTGGCAACGGCACAGATGCATTTTGTGCATCAGGTCCAGCATTCAGCCCTGCCACGAGCCGGCTCACCTCTCCAGCCCCCAAGCTCCAGACTGCGACTCAAGTCTGCCTTTTTCTGTTTCACAGGAACCTCCTCGGGCAGGGACTGTCTCACGCTTTGTGCCGGTGCTAAAAGCTGGACGGTGGGGGACCACGGCTGCCTCTATAAGTGGCAAAGCATGTGAGCAGCAAGCCTGCGAGGAACCACCTGGCAAGCAAGCGCTCCTCAACCCAAGCCCTGTGCTAAGAGCTGAGCTGCCCCTGCTCCGGAGAGGTCACGCTGGACTTGGCAGTCCTGTGACACCAGAAACAGGCAAGGAACCCCCGAGTGAGGGTCCATGTCCAAACCCACCTGCAATAGCTGCTTGCATTAAATAAAATAGGATGGACTGAAGGGCAGATAATCCCATAGGTGTTAGCCACAGAGGCAGGATGGAAGCACGTAACTTCATCAAGGGGAAAAGGGAGGCTTCTTCAGAGTTTAACACAGGGTGAAATAAGAACCAGGATTTCATTGTTATTGTTAATTAAACAAAATTAAATTATTTCAGCAAAAGCTGTCTCTGATTTAAATTAGCTTTTATGCACACCAAACCAGTAGTTGTCCTTCCTCTTTTGTTGCAATCCTACATGAACGCTTTCTATGTGGTGCCTCAATTAGCACTTCCAGTTTCTCTTTTCCAGAAAGCTGTTTTTCAGCTAATAGATGTCACTGTTCAAATACTAATGCAGGCCAAAAAGGACACATCCCAGGGCTTGCTGGCTTTTCAAGGGGAGCATCTGCTTCATGCAGCTGACAAGCAGCTGCCTCTGCCGTATCAGCAAGTAACCTCATCCTGCCACATCCCGGCCTTGCACACTTGCCTTTTGGGGTGCAGCCAGGGCTCCCCAGGAACCCACCATGCAGGGCAGTGCAGACACAGAGCAAGGCAGCTTTCTGTCCCCTGTGGAGTTGCTGCAGTGCTTTTCCAAGCAGCAGAGGTGGAAGAAGCCTTCAGCCTTCCTGGTAACATCGCCAGCGTCTCACCAGGGCCATGACAGTACTCAGCAGGACTGCAGAAGCCTGAATGTGAGCCCACAGACCTCACCAGCACTGACGATGGAGGCAATGCAAGAGCAACAGCAGTGCAATTCCCCAGCAGTACCAGAAAAGCCTGCCTAACAAGCTAATTACCTTTATACTGTGATGTCTCCCTTCACATATTTCTAAATGCTTTACAGAAGTTGTCACTACCAATATCCCTGGAGATGGAGGGAAAGAGAGGCACAAGAGCTGCAGGGGCAGCATCAGAGTAGTGCAGAGGAGCAGGTAACTCCTCTTGTGCCCAGACAGTGATGAACCTGCTCACAGATGGTGCCAGATGAGAAGTCCTGCTTATTTCTCCTGCAAGATGATAAATACAGGAATCGGACCTCCCTCACTCCTCCTGCTCTGCCAACAACCCTCTTCACGCCGTTCTGGACCAAAGACATGACCTTCTCTGCTGCCACCTCCCCAGGACTGCACAGGCCAATGAAGGCTGCTGCCTTGCCCCGCATGGCCTTGCTGCCAGTAACAAACTGTCTGACGGGTGGAAAAGAAGGAAAACAGAGATAGGGCCTTCCCTGGCACACAGAAAGGCTCTGCAGGCAGAGGTGCCAGAGCATGGCACAGACAGCAGGAGTCCCGGGTTGTCTTTCTAGCTCTGCAGAACATGCTGATGCATGTTACTCAGAAAAGGGGAAGGATGGTTAATCAGAGGAGAGAGGAATTGTGAGACAGCAGGAGAGGGGACAGCACATGACAGGGAAGCAGATGCCCCGTGCAGAGGCAGCTAGTGGAAGAGGTCAGGTTTGCTCTCCTCCCAAACAGAAGAGAAAGGGTAAAGCTAAAAGTGGGGGCCACGCACCAAGAAGTGTTGGAAAAGGCACACCTGGAATAGCAGAGAAGGGAGCACAAACAAAAATCCCTGCAGGGAGCAGTGTAGCAAGGCAGGCTGCTCCACATGACCTGGGGAGCAGGGACAACAGGCGGAGGAGAACTTGGCCAGCCTGACACTCTCCTGCAGGGGAAGGCTGAACAGCCTGTGAAACACCGAGGACAGAAGGAAGCTTGGAGGCTGCCTTACATGCCAGACCAAACAGGAGCATTGGTGGGAGGCTGCAGGCATACCGAGAACAGAGCGAGCATTAAGTATGGGAGCAGCACTGTCCACCACCACTGACAGTCCTTCCCTCAGATCTGCGGAGCCCTTCACTTACCATAAACAGTGTCAGAACATAGCAGTGATTTAGCTTTAGGGGGATTTTCAGGAGATGGCCCACACTGCTCTAATAGCCGGTAACTGTCGGCTTAGTGAGCTGAATGGGCTCAGCCAAGGCTCCAACTGAGAGCTGTGCTGAATGGGGCAAGGCAGACTCCCCTTCTGGGCAGAGGCAAGCTGCTAATTCAACTTGGCCATCTCTCATAATTCATCCTTCAGGCCTGATTCCACTCGATGTAACAGATGTTTCCTGCCTACAGAAGAAGCTATTCACTTGTTTAAAAGAAGGGGATAAGCAGAGTCAGGGTGTCTCTGCTATGAAGAGACCCATGTCTGTTAGGATGGACGTGTAGCAATTAAAAAAACCCACAACCCTGGAACAGGATCATTCTCAACAGTTTCCCTCCCGAGCCAAACACCTCTGTGGCCCCCAGTCTGTGCAGCAGAGGCACAGGCATGGATGCGCTCCTCAGACCAGGCAGAAAAAGCTTTCTCTGTACGTCAAAAGGGACTGCAACTCCCTTTCCATCTGGTCGAGAAGAGCTGGAGGCTTCCCCCAGAAGTAGCACAGAGAAAGAGCATTCACAGGAGCATCTTATGCCACTCGGTAAAAAATGGGGACATCACGGTGCTCTTTGAGACTGAAACCCAAGAGACTGAGCCAGATAATTCAGTGGGAGGGGACGGCAATAGCGTGTGCTCCTGAGACCCTTACCTGGAGCCAGGGTACAGCTAAACCTCAGCTATCCTTCCCAAAATAGGGACAAGCCATTTACAGCTGCAGCTGTGCATTCACAAACACCAAAACCATGAATGCCAAGGCCCAGATCACAGTTCTTGAACTCTTGCAGTTGCTTGCAGTGGCAGCAGTTGCTCTGCCTGCACCCCTGCCAGTGCTCTGAGCCTCTATCTGTTGCCTCCCCAGGTTTCCTGCACAGACACATGTCGCAGTTGCTGCCCATAGACACACTCTTTCCCAGCATTCCTCGCCCTTGGACAGGGAAGGAGCTGTACTGACCACCTAAGAATGTCCCCTTCAACCCAGATGTTCTCTCTCACCGATTTAAGAGTTATTTCAGAGTTAACACTCAGACTTCCTCACTCTTGGACTGGGAGTGAATTGGATGGGTCACCTTCACCCTAGAGATTATCTTGCACCAATTTAAAATATTACATTTCAGTGTTAACAACCAGTATCCCACTGTTGCAGGTGAAGGTCTTCTCTAGGACCCCAGACACAGGAGGCAGCTTGCCTGTGCCAACCTGCCTTAGACCTGCAGGGAAAGTGTGAAGAGGGCCCCCTCAAGTGAAACCAGGAGCCAGACTAGTTCAGCAAGCACTCACCTCCCGGCAGAAGGTCACAATGTTTTCCCACAGGGCTTTGGCCTCTCCCTCGTCTGTCTGCCGCCTCTTCTCCACGTGCATGCTCTCCCGTCTCTTCAGGGGCTTGAGGCCCTTGCGCTGGGCCACGTACTGCTGTGGGGTATGGCAGGCCACGCAGTGCTTGGCCTTGAGCTCATTGAGCAAGGTGCAAGCAGGACAAGCCCACTGGCCCGGCCTCTCCTGGCCAGAGGGCAACTGGGATGGAAAGAGGCGTGCGACCTTGCGGGCGGACGGGGCCCTGCCACTGCAGGAGGAGCAGCCACCCTTGTCACAAGCCCCACAGTCAGGGCAGCGGGGTGATGGCTCACCCTGTGTCCCATGCTCCTGGAAGCCATGCAGCTTGGAGGAGCCGCAGGCTTTGCACTTCTGGGCCAGGGTGGGGTTCTTGAGGGTGCACTTGGAACAGGACCAGGTGGTAAAGTCGGGGCTGGAGGGGCTGCACGGAGTGAATCTCACCGAGTCCCCTACCAGATTGATGGTGTCACTGCCTTTCTGGGCGCTGCAAGCCTCGCATTTGCCAGCCCCAGCAGAGTTAAGCAGGGAGCAGGAGCTGCACTTCCAGTGGGATGGACTGACCTCCATCTCCTCCTCCAGCACGCTCAGCCGCGTGTTGGACAGCAGCTCCTGGAAGCGGGCAGCTGGGGCAGCCCTGGCCTGACCCTGCGGAGAGCCCTTCTGCCCTGCTGCGCTCTGAGCTATGGGCTGGGAGGCTTCAGGGCCTGGCATCTGCAGCTGTGGGGGCACCTCCCGGCGGCTTCGGGGCACAGGATTGTTCTGGAGCCCCGGGGAGAAGGGACTGAAGGCTGGTATCTTCTGGGCCTCTTGTTCCATAGCCACTGGGCCCTGGGTGGCCACAGTGTCACCATCAGAGATCTCTGCAGAGACTAAAGGCTGCGAGGTAGATGGGGCCATGTGAAATCCAGCAGGGGTGATGACTTCAGGGACGACCAGCGCCTCTGGTGGGATCTTGGGCAGGGAGAGCTTACGTGGGCCACCACAGGCAGAGCAGGAATTGGCCACTGGTGTGTTGTGCAGTGTGCAGCGCTGGCAAGCCCAGCCACCCTCCAGCTCCGCTTCATCAGGGCTCTTCCCCTCCGAGTCCTCGCTGCTGCTTTCTGCCTTGGCAGCCTCTTCCTTGGACGTGCCCTTGGGCTCCACAAGCACGGCAGGCTTGGGTAAGATGCCATTGATGACAGGCAAGGGGGAGCCGCTGGGCCCTGGCTCTGGGGTGAAGCCACATACCTCGCAAGTTTCCTTGCCCAAAAAGTTCCTGAAGGTGCAGCGGGTGCAAGCCCATTTCTGTTCCTCCACACTGAGCCGCAGAATGTGGTTGAGGTCAGGCTTCTGGCGGGGAGCTTCGCACATGGAGCACTGCCGCTGGCCAACGGGGTTCAGAAAGGTGCAGCGGGTGCAGGACCACTCGCGGACGGCAGCCATGGAACCGGGAGAGTGGGAGTGGCTGGAAGAAAGCAGAAGACAGCATGAGGCCAAGGCCACGCAGTACATGGGCGTACTATGCGTTTTCTGGGCTGGCACAGTCAAGACCTTGCTTCCAGGAAGGGGACAACCATCAGTCCAGTCATTGCTCTCCAGGCACTTGTTCCTCTGGCACTGACAAGCAATTTCTCCAAGCGTATAGCAATGCATTGGCTTCCACCCAAAACACTTCAGGAAGGGCATGAGTAACAGCATTGCAACCCTGCCGACCCCTCTCTCATTGAAGGGATGTGCCCCGGCAAGCAAGCATACCGTCTTTGCACCCAACCTTGACAATTCTGTATGTCTGCAGCTTGTTTGTAACCCTCTGGAGGAGGTGACATGCTGTTCTGCCTTCTTGCTGTTCCCAGGGTCAATTCTTTCCTCCTTTGGTGTCACTCCAATCCACCTCTGTTTCACTTTCTGTTCTGTCTCTCTCCTCTCCTTTTGGCTCACTACCACGGATATACCACTTATCCACACTGGGCTAACTCTGTTATCCCACAGCCGGCACCACTGAGCACAGAAAAGCAGGTTGTGGTGTACACTGATGCTTTTACCTGACTGTAGGCCTCAGGGCCAGAAGCCTAGCCTGGTCAACCTGCAAGCAACAGCTCCATGCCAGAGCTGAGGTGGCTTGTGCTGAGCTGGCACCAGACAGCCCACCGGCAGGTTCTGAGCTCGGCAGCAGCTCCTGACTCTCCCCAACCTCGGGCAGAGGCAAGGCATTTCTCATCAGCAGGCTTTGTGGGGCACCATGGCTCAGCTCCTGCCCCGCTCACCTGTGAAGTGCTGACCACAGAGCCCTGCTGTCAGCACCAGCCCTTGGTTTCAACCTCCAGTGTTTCCCAGGAATGCCTGAAACCCTAATGGGGTACAGGTCCAACATGCACCGCAGCCACCTCACTCCAGGGCGGAAAGTTGTAATAATGTTTTCCAGGCAGGCTGAATTTTCAGAAAGCAAAGTGCAGCAGCAGCACCAGCTCCACAGGCCACAGCAACCTCTGGGCTTGCAGGGAGCAGCTTTCCCTCACTGCGGCTTTCCTGGTGCTCTCAGGAAGGCAATGTCAGTCACACTTGCACGCATGCTGACGAACAGCAGAAGGAATCCCAGCCCTGCACAGTGTCCTTTGTCCCCTGCTTGGGGTAATTTCCTGGAGCTTCGAGCAAAGGTGGGGCTGAAACAGAGCTTTCTGCTTCCTCCTTTGCACAAGGACAAAACAGTTCTCCTTCAGGTAAATATGCAGCATGAGCCCAGAGCCCTCCCGCGCCCAGATAATGCAGCCAAGTCTAAAGCCCCAACCTTGAACCCAAACTCTGGGCCAGCTGCGCCTCTCTCCAGCTGAGCTGGTCTCCTTCCAACCCCTTCCACCCTGCACTGCTTGCTCAAGACCTCAGGCAGGGCCAACTCTGCTGGAGAAACCTCCAAGAAGTCCACCCCATGCCCTCAGCTCTTCCCAGAAACAGCAAATTCAGACCATCCCAGACCAAGGAACCAGCAGCCTAAATCATGGAGGCTGCACCCCAGTGGGCTCACTACTGGCTCCATCTCTAGAGTCCCTTCAAGGACCAGGTTCAACCACAACACAGCCTGGAACAAACAAAGGAAAGACGATGCTTTATGCCACAGAGGGCAAGCGCAGAAAGCTATGAGATGCTGGTGCAGTCCACAGAGGCAACTGGGTCCTGGCTGGTCTCCAGCATCCCAAGCAGCAGCACCTGCACAACCAGCTTCCCAAGGCAGCTGAGCAGACTGCATTGCAGCAGCGGGGTCTTGAGGGGACAGAGGATGCAGCAAGAACCACCATGGGGAGGAGGACAGTGACCCTCCCTCTGGCTGGGTACACAAGAAACTTTCCTGGGAATACTCCAGCAGCAGCAGCAGCAATCTGACCACATTTCCAGACCATGCCCCACAGCCATCAGAAGAGCAGCTCCCCCTCACAAAGAGATCAAATACAACCTTCAACTCCCTTCTTAAATCAAACATTTCTCTAAATAAAACCCAAACTCAAGAAATCCATTTTATTGCAAGAGAGTGCTTGAAAATTCATTTTGGTTCATATATGATGCCTTCATAGTTGGAACTTTACAAGGTATTTATTTACTGGAGTTATTTAAGGAATCTTTCCCAGCTAAGAGAAATATAAACACTGATTTTTATGCCTGAAGTCCTACAGCTGTGAGCCACTGTACAGTCCTCTCCCCTGTGGCAGGACCATGCCCACAACTGACTGAAAGGGAGATCATTCTTCAGAGAAAGGGAAGGAGCTGTGTGCCTGGCTCCAGCAGAGATGGGGAAGCAAACAGGGCCGTGAAGGGCACTGTAATCCTGTCACACCTATTTGTCTTACTAGATGAGGTTCATCAAACCACAGGCATCAGCAAAAGGCAAGCAAAGGCTGTCAGCAACCTGCACCATCCACATCCATCCTCCCGGAAGTCCCACGCTGTTACCCACTGCACACTGTGCTGGAGAGCACTGAGTCTCCAAAAAATCCACCTCTAAATGCAGATGCTGTGCTGCTTACCACCGAGTGGGATGCTCCAGCCACCAATCTTCCTGCTACACACATCACTCTCACATCCACAGTCCTGCCCAGCAGGCAGAGGCTTCTGGCCATGCAACCACAGGACCATGGAAAGAAATCCCTTCCCGTACCAATGGAGGGAAGGAAAAACACAGGATAACCTAAGTACCACCACACCAGGGGACAGTGGAACACATCACATTGCCAGACCTGCTTGATGTGCTATCAGTGATGAACTGCGGGCTCAGAGAAGGCAGCACTGTTTCACTTGGCTGGGCAGGAGATCCAAGCTCCAGGCAGCAAGAAGGGAGGCAGAAGCTAGGACACTGCCGTGGTCTGCCCTGCCACTGCACATGCTCTCCCTCAAGCTCTGATACTGGCCGATATGATCGCTCCCTGGCCATGCTGTCCCTCTCCTGGTCCCCTCCTCTCCCTGATGCTATAAGGAATCTGCTCCCAAGACTGTCCATTCCAGGGACACCATCCTGTCAGCTGCTAGGATTTCCACCTACTTGACTTTCTCCACTGACAGCTCTCAGGAAAACTAAAAAACCTCTCAGAAAGGCCATCAGCTCTTCCCTCAAAGGTCTGTAGCTCCCCTCACAGCAGCAGGGCCACCAGTGTGGTAAGCTCTGGCAGGAGCTTTCCTGCTCGCTCCTCCCTGGGATGGCTGTCGCACCATGTTGCGGTGCCCAGCAGCCACATAGCTTTCTCTGCAAGCTGGTGGGAGACACAAAGAAATGGAAGAGGACATGGGACAGGCATCTTCGGCTGTTTCACACAAGCTACCGGTTCCCCAGCCTTGATGACTGGCAGTACACAAGACTGCAGCCTGCTCCCACCAGACTCCTGCCTAGGACTGATGGACAATTCAAGTCCCTGCCTGGAGTACCAGACTTAATTTAAGGACTCAAAGATCACAGAGGGCACAAGGCTGGAACCTGTCCTTGTATGGTACACCCCATACCAGCACACAGTGGATTGTAGCAGCAGCCTCTGTCCCACACCAACACCTACCTCTCAACAATGAAGTGGCTGAAGGAGAAACCAAACTGCAGCCAGTCCAAGCTCTGTACTTCCCCCTACAAAGCCTAGCTGGCTCCTTTCCCAGCAGGCAACGAGCCTGAGTGAGGAAATACAGTTGTCTCCACCATCTATTCCAGGCCCATCTGCTGTATGATAACACACATGCTCTCCAGCCCCAGAAAACACAACTGAGATAAACATCACCTGCCACTTCCCAGGCACCTGTGCAGGAGAGGAGCTCCTCTCAAAAACAGCCACTCCACAGTGACCTGGCAGAGTCATCCACAGAAAGGTTTTTTCTTGGGAAGGGGACACTTTACACGGAACACGATGACACAAGCTCTCAGCAGCCTGTAAGGCTGGCAGCAGGGATCTCCTAGAGGCTCTTTTTGGGTGTGCATAGCAAAGAAAGGGCAACAGCCATACCAACACACACCTCCAGCAGCATGGACAGGGTTGGCCCCACAGGGCCATGCTTCCCATTGCAGTAGCTCTACCCAACCAAGACAGTGTACACATCAGCTGGCAGGAGACATCACCACATTAGCAGGACTGCACCTACCTTGGCAGTCACAACAGTATAATTATAATACTTAAAGAAGAACACAGAAGGTACTTAACCAAGTAGACAGTTTTCAGCATGCTGATCGGGTCCCAGGGAACCGTACTGCTCACTCTGCCTTGTGGAGTTAGGAGTGCCAAAGACAGCCCACTGCTGAGGTGACAGCCTCCAGAGAGGGATGCTGACTGGGATGCCTAGGCAGCCTTCGCAGGCAGAATCTGGCAGCAGAGCTGTCGGAAGGGTGTGTGGCTGTTTCCCTCTGGACACCGCTTCTGAGTGCACAGAGGTGGCAGGGGAAGGCTGTCACTAGGAGGGAAGGGAGAGTCACTGCAGAGACATTGTGGCCCTTTGCTTCCCTCTGACGTGCAAGGAATTTCCTCTAACCAGAATGAGACAGAACTGTTAGGACAAGACAGGGAAGGGATTAAGAAGGCAGCAGCTGGTCACCCTGGGACAGCCATGTCCCTCTCCTAGGGCTCTGCTGAGCGATGAGTTTAGGAGTCTCTGTTAAGATTGAATGTTGTGTTGCTATAGAGCCCTCACTCCTACACAGCCATCAAACAAACCAGGGGTTCCCACCAACTTTGGGTGTCATCTGGGACCAAAGGCTTTTCTGGAGCCTCATCAGAGCAGGGCAAAACAGGCAGGAACAGGGCAGGGTGCAAGACCAGGAAGTGCCCAAAACTCTGCAGTTTGCATCTTTCTTGCCAGCAGGGAGCTGGTGTTGTGCCAAGCCTGTGTGATGTGCAGCTGAGCTCCAGGGCAAGAGATGGCAACCAGCCCTGGACAGAAGCACCTTGGACTGCCAGAGCAAATGGCTCGAGGTGACCTGGGCTCTGGAGCGAGAGATCCCAGGGCTCCAGGGATTATATGAGCTTGTGTCAGTCGCACGCAGCAACAGAATCAGGTTATATCTCTAAATAAAACTCTTCCAGAACAGCCTTAAAACTTACTGCTTCAGTTCCCTCTTGCAGTAAATAAACAAATAAATAAAAATCAATTGTTCTAGTCAGCAATGTACAAACTCCAAGTTCTCTGAAACAGAACACATTGTAGCAAAATCCTCTTGTTAGATAAATACAAGAAAAAGCACCAGAACTTTGTGGAAGAAAAAGAAAAATCACAATAAACCCCAAAGAAAATCCTGCCTCAAATTGTCTGTGATCTGCAAACCAATTTCCTTCCTCCCCATCCAGCTGTTTTCTATTTAATTCCTTTCAACGACACAGCATGCTCTGACCTAAGAGAGGACTGCTGAGTCCATCTCCCGCACGGACCTACCACATCTCCAGAGCCAGACAGAGCAGGAGACAGCCATGCCTATGCAAGAAAGGTGTGAGGGAGGTCAGGAACCACGCGGCATCGCTCTGGCAGTTGAACTGTTAGAAGGGCATGTGGGTTGGGATCATGGCCTGCACGTCATGAAGCCCAGGCAAAGAGATGCTGTTGGCTGAGCTGACTCACTCTTGCAGAGCCAGGCAAGGGCTGGCAGGCTGGACCAGCGGAAGGTTGCAGCAGATATACTGGCAGAGCAACACAGAAACACTATGAACAGGGACTTTCCACTTTTTACAAATTTCTGTAGGAGAAAAACAGTCTCTGATTCACACTTCTAAACCCTGAAGGCTACAGAACTGTCACCAGCTCAGTGCTAGCATCATACAAACAGGGCAGGTTGCATAAGTATTTCCAAATCCTGCCTCTTCCACTCTAACAAAGTGAGACAAGAAAATAATACAGGCTTCAGTACTAGTGACCTTCATCTAGTTTCAGAGAGGTGCAGGCAAAAATAAAGCACCAGAAGAGACCTGTCCCTTTGCTCTCTTCTCCCACTTTGCACCAGCACAGTTCTACTGAGCAATGGCAGAGACAGCAAAGACAAACTCCCCTATGCTCACCTGTGCTTTCTTGGAGGCTCCTATCAAAGCAACCAAGTCAGGCAGTGTCAGGCACGCCCACTGTAATGGCACAAACGTGCCCACAAAACAGGGGCCCTTGCTGACCCTCTCCACCTGTGAGCGAAAGCAGCACACCGCTTCACAAGAGCAAGCATGGAGGATCCCAGGATAACTCAGTTCAGAAGGGACATTGAGGGGTCTCCAGCCCAAACTCCTGCTCCAAGCTGCATCTCTTAAGAGATCACAGCAGGTTGTTCAGGTTTATACAATCTGGTCTTGAAAACCTCCAAGCATGGAGACTACACAACCTCTCTGGGCAGCGAACTCTACTGACTCTCCTTGAGGCAAAAATGCTTCTCCTTATACCCAGTCTCATCCTCGCCTGTTTCATCCTACGCCTGTGGTTTCCTGTCCTCCCACCACACACCGCAGTAAAGAGCCTGGCTCTGTCTTCTGCATTATGTCCCTGTAGATCTCAGTAGACCTCCTCCAAAGCCTTCTCTTCTCCAACCTGAACAAGCCCAGCTCCCTCATCCTCTCCTTGCAGGTCATGTGCTCCAGCACCCTGACCATCTTAGTGCCCCTCTGCTGAACTTGCTCCAGTTTGCCCAAGTCTTTGCTGTACTGGGAAGCCCCAGACTGGATATACATTTAGTAGTTCAATCTGCAGTCTCACTACACCATCTGGGTTGCACTCCTGCTCCCCTTGCACAGCACTGGGTAAGTGTTTGGTACTGTATGGGTCTGAGCAACCCTGCAGGATGGGGCTGGTGGCTTACATCCTCCTCAGAGAGGAGGCAAATTAATTAGTCCTGCCATACCACGTGGCTCCTTTAACCAGGACTGGAGCTGGGGCCTTGGTCTGAGCTCCTGGCTGCACCATTCTCTTTGTTCTGCCAGTCTGGTGGAAGGGAACCACAATGGCTACAACTACACAAATTCCTCCTTTTGTTGAAGCAGTTGATGAAATAAAGACTTCTTGATCCTGAAATATTTATTTTTGAGTGCTCCAGAGCTTTATCATATAATTGTATCTGCTCTCACTCTTTAGAGTCAATCCAGGACAAACTGTCAGCCTGTTCCCAGAAACACAGCTTAGATAGGGGAAGAAGAAACAGCTGAGGGACCAGTCTGTTCCACTTCCATGCCAAACTCTGCTCTGGGCAGGACACCCCCTCTTTCTGGAGGTTACCTCCTTCCAGCCCCAGCACAGTATCAGTGCTCCTGACCATTCACTGGGGCAGAACAATTGCCTTTATGCAAGAAATAGCATTTTCCACTGGTTATAACTTGCAATGAATTGAAGTAGGACAACTGTATTTGTTCTGTTTAATAAAGCAATGGTGGCAGGTGAAAATCACTCATCAAAGCAGCAGGGAGAAAAAAAAAAAGGTCTAATTCTGCAGCAGGAGACTGTTTAAAGGTGAGCACTTGATGGTGAATGAGGCCATTAAAAACCCATCAACACCACATAACCCTTCCCAGAAGGTGCCAAGAAACTCAGGTAGAAACCAAGAGTTTTTCAAGTTGATCACAAGTTGAGTTCCAGTTCCTGGGAATGTCTTGGTCCTGTTGCACCGAACCTCAAGAGGGTTCTTGCACAGTTTCTATTCAGCTGCTGCTTTTCCCACACTGGACACAGCTTCGCTGGCTTAAACGTGCACTGACCAGGGAGAAAAGAGGCTGCGAGTTTTAATGAGGAGTTCTCAGGGGAAAACTGAACTCTGCTAATGAGAAGTCTGAGAAAAAAAAACACTGGCCCCAGATATATGGAGTTCATTCAGCAGTATATTTTTCTGGCAGCCAACGAAACCACAGAACACATTCTCAAACTGCAGCTTTCCCTGAAACTTACTTTGCCATCACCTCCCAGAAAACAGCACTTGCCTGTCTCAAAAAAGACAGATGGTAAGGGTGAGAGGGGACATTTTGCTGTAGGACAGGGAAGAAAGGACTTCCAAGGCAATGAATGCTCTGCAAGTACAAGTGCTTGCAAAGGATGCAAGTTGAACAAAGAACATGCTCCTCTACCCTTCACCAGCCACAGAAAAGGCCCCAAGGAACCTGTCAAGAGCAGGGTGGGAAACAGGAGGAGGGCAGAGGCACAGTTGGGACCAAGAGCACCCTGAAAGCTCCTATAACATGCACCAAAGTCTGGCTTTGATGAAGGAAGGAAGTTGAGGAGACCATCATCACTTGGAGAGTCCTCTTCATGGCTGAAATCCCTGGCTGGGTTTGGCCCAGGAAAAGGAGAGAAGGAGCCGAGCCTTTGAAGGGATCTGCCCATCTGAATACATGGTCACTGGAGTTGCTCACCCAATGCTGCTGCAAGAATGCAAAGCGACACATGTCTAGAAGGAGCATACCTCACACTAGCTTTCCTCCAAGGCTAAGGACATACAGGCAGCATTATCCTAAATTGATGGACTGGAGACAAGAGACTTTTATCATTCTTCATGCAAAATCATCAAAGCAGAATCAGAATCTGGAAGGCTTGCCTTGTGAGAAAAACAGGACGTGCATCATTAGCCTTTAATATACCTTAATTGCTTTGGTGTTGTAAGATACTAGTTTTCAGAAGAAAACCAGTTTGGCTGGCAGAGCACTGTGCAGTACAGGCACGCTGAGACAAGACTATTCTCAAAGGCTCCTTTGCTAATGAACAGGTTACCCAAATCTCTGCTAGGGCAACAAGACAAATCCCTGGGGATACAAAAGGAAGAGGCAGACCAAGTATTTCAAGGAGGCCAGCAAAGCCCGAGTTCTAGCTTTGCTCAAATGTCATGAGCTTTTGCAAGCTCTGGGTTCACAAGCTTTTGATGAGGGACCAGGTGTCTTGCCCTAAAGAAGCACCTCCTGCACCTACCCAAGTTATCAGGATACAGGGCCCAGATGAGATGGCCAATGGCAATGTGACATCTTCAAAACTCAGGATGGAGGCATGGGAATGTGCTACACTGGCACTCTGTCACACTGGATCATCACGAGACAAGCTTTGCTGCAGCAATGCTGGCAGGAGAACAGCCCAGGAAGGTCTCTCTGGAGCTCCAGCCCTGGGGACAGTCACCAGCACAGCCTCAGCTCCTCTCAAGCTACACTGTTTCTCATTAAGATCAGTTCCAGCCTGGTGTTATAATTAATAACCTCATCTTGCCTCCCTGCATGAAAGCATGGGAAATTTCTGCAGTTCAAATCACAGTTTACTGCAAAGAAACCAATTTAGCACTGTGCTACTGCTGCCATCATTCCCGGACCCAACTACTTTATTTACCTTATCTGTACCTAACTTCCCTGGTGTTTTGTCCAAAGAATTTAAAAGCAAACAATGTCAAGCTTAAATTGCACCCAAGCATTATACTAGGTGAGGAAAATTTGTGTCATTAACTCAGCCCAGCACCATACTATGTATATGCTTAAACAGGTTCGATAATGTCTTAATACATTGATTTGGCTCAAGGTGGTGAGGAACTGAATGGCCTCAATCCATACCTTGCCTTCTTTAACTACACTATGCTGACTTTGACTAAAATCCACACACAGTGGTTATTTGAACCCGCTTAAGAGCAAATACAGAAAGGAGGTACACCAGATTTATAGGTGTTTGTCACAGTTCCATGAAATTGGTGGAATTTGGGTGTAGAAAGTACAAAGGATCTCTGCAGGTATCCTGGTTCTGCTAAAACATTTGGGAGTGTCTCAGCATGCCTGCAGCCCCCACAAAAGCTGCATTTTCAGGGGAAAAAGGCCCACAGTCCTCCAGTAAACACAACACAAGAACTCAAGATTTTTTTTTTCTTTTTTTGTTTAAAAACCAACAAACCAGAAAGGCCTGAACCCTAGAAGACTGACAGACCCAAGTTATATTGGATACTTGTAGCTTCAGCTTCTTGCACACTTGGAGCTAGAAGGCACTTGAAGAACAGTAGATTTGTTCTTTGGAAAGCCTGGTAAAAATTGGTTCAGCTATCTTGCACGGTTTTTATAATTACATTCTATCTTTGGTCTGAGCAGTGTCCCAAAAAGTTTCCCATGTAAAATAAAGTTGTCCAGCAAAATTCACGAGACCCTGAAATGGAGAAGGATTTAGACTCCATTGAAATCAATCCCACAGACCAGGATGATGAGTCTTACAGATCTGCTGCTAAATAAAACAATTACCTGTTTGCAAGACAGCTTGTATAGAAAGGTTTTAAAAAAACAGATTTTCATACCCCGCCATGAAACCAAGGCCTCCATACTAAAAACCTTAAAGACAATGTCATCCATAAGCCAAACAGGGTAAGGATCTTGCCTACATTATATTATATGGAAACACAAAGATTATGAATGAGAGCTGCCAGAACTCAGCTTTTGGCCCTTCAGACTTGTCTTTTACAGCAATGCCAGAGGAAAGGTTTTCTGGATGCAGCAAAAGGGAATTTAGGAATTATATTTTCTTGGGAGATTTTCATGAGAACAACCTACTGCCAACCCAAGTCCCACAGCTATCACCAGCCATCATCCAGCTGGTGGCAATGCACACAAACACCAAACAAATTTCTTGGACCTTTGACTCTCCACACCAAAGTGACAGGACAAAAACTCAACATCAGTCACCGAAGTAGAGGGCTGATCCCATACCCCAGCAGCCAGGGACAAGACTCAGACCCTGGCACCAGGGGTGCTGCTCGCTGTGCGAGGCACTCTTCTGCATACCCATGCTGGTGGATACCCCAGAGCCCCACTCAGTCAGTGATGTTCAGAACAAGTCTGGTAGAAATGTGCATTGCTGTTCTATTTCAACAGCCCCAGCAGGAGAGAGTTTGCAATTATTCACACGTGGAGAAGACTGAATGCTTCTTCAGAAAAGAACAAAAAATTTCAAACTCTGAGAAGATCCCCTTGGTTAGGAAGGAAGATTTTGAAGGAAAGGTAGGGGCTCCACAAATTTATTTAATCATTCCCTGACTAGCCCATACATCCTTCCCTGCCTTGAGGCAGCTTGGAAAACTTCTCAAGACCCTATGAAGGGTCAGTCCTGGTAGACACCTTCCCTGGTCAGTAACACAGATGAATTGAAAAAAAGTGAATTAGTGTGAGGGGAAGAGCAGTTCAGCTGCCAGGCAGCAGAGGAGTGATGCCCACTGACCTGGCTGCAGCGTTCAGCCTGGACTCTCAGCCTAAAAAACTCTGGCCTTTGAACATGGCAGGAAAAGAGATTGTTACAGAGCAAACATGGTCCTGGCAACATCAGGACTGACAGAATACCATCAGTCCCATCATACACCCAGCAGGGAGCAGTGAGGACACTGAATCCTCTGGAATGAGCTGTAGCACAAGCCCCCCATGAGGCAAAGTCCTTTAAACCTCAAGGTGTGCCAGGAAGAGGGTGGGAGATACCAGAAGCACCTAATGGCCTCCCGCACCTGCAGGAACTTGAGGACAAACACACCTTTGGCAACATGAAGCAAAAGCACGCTGTGGAGGCAGCCTCTCCTCTTGTAGTCACGAGGGCTCCCTGCTGATCTGGACAAACCGGTGAGCAGTTTAACACCAAACGTGTGAGCAGAACACATCATACAGGTGCCACTCCCATCAGAAGCACAGGTCTCCAAGCCACCACTGAAGTTAGGCTAGCACAAGATATACAGAAATCAGGGGAGATCAAGAACAATAGTGAGAGGATTTATGACTAACATGCCAGACCTTGGAGGACAAGCACGATGCTGGGGAGGAACAGCTGGGAAAATGGTGTTCTTCACTACTACTACTACTACTACTACACCATTTCATTTCAAATCAGGGCAGGTTTTCAATTTAAAAGGCCAACAGAAATTGTGCCCTTTAAAAAGGGCACAAAGGATGGTAACAGCATTGAACCAAGAGAAGATCCTAGGGTTAATGCCTCTCTCAAACCATTAACAGTAGCCAATAAATGGCATCCAGGGAAGCTGCAGAATATTCCCTTCACCATGTCTTTTGCCCAGAGAGGAAGAAGGGTAAGACTTTGTTGTCTTCAATGCATTGCTGAGACATAAATGAGGTTGACATATCAAGGAGAGATGTCCTTTTTTTTTTTCTCCATCAAGGATGTGTGTGACTCCCTCAGATCCAATGGTCAAGCAGTCTTCCTCTGAGCTCCCTCCTCTGTTATTGCCTCTTAACTATAGCCATTGCAGAACTGCCAGGCTGGCTCTAACCCAGGCCCTGGCATCAACCCTTCTCACCAAGCCAGCGACAGACATCTGCTATCCACCCCTGCAGACTGACCATGGAAATGCCTGCCTGCCTGTGTGGTGCCTGCCCAGAGACGACAGGATGGGCACAGCTTCATATCAATGATTATCTATGATGCTTGGGTCAGGAAGAGGGGGAGGGATGGCCAGAAGAGCAAAAAGGGTAAGGATTTTGGATGGAATGTGGGAGGGAATGGACTAGAGGACATCTCTTAGGATGTCTCATGTCTGGAGAGAATGGCATGGGACAGGATTGAGGAGCTGCAGGTGATACTCTGTGAGCAACTCCACCTCACTCACACAGCCACTGCCACCAGCTCAGCTCCAAAACACTGCCCTATACTTTCAGACAGTAAATTAAATCCCTTCTTCCTAGGATGAAAAGGAAATTCAAAGCTATTTGCTGCCTTTAAGACCTAAAAGGCTAAATACCGCTGTTGGAGGATGCCATGCAAACCTGGAGAGGGCTGCCTGCCTCCTTGTGTGGATCTGCAGGGGTTGTGGGAGCTATCACAACGCAGGCACAACCACGGGGGAGGAGGTAGAAGAACCCTGCTGAGTCCCTCTCTTGTTTTGTCTCACCCATTCCTAGCCCTGCACATGATCATCTGCACGGGGCAGGCCACTATTTGCTTGAGAAACAACCATCTTTTTCTATAAATTTTCCCTGAAAAAATAAATCAAGGCATAGCTCCAAGGTGCAATTAAGAAAAAAACAACAGTAATCAAGAGCTTGGTACCATTTGGGATGGATGGAGAGATAAAGACTTATGTTTCTGTGAGGTCTGAGACCAAGGAGAGTGGGGTTGCAGTCTGGCAGAGGTGGAAGCAGAGCCCCCAGGCTCCTCCTCCTCCTCTCCTGTCACTTTAACTTGGCCATCATCCTGGCTCCTGGCAGAGCTGCTGCCAAGCGCTCTTCCTGTGAATGAAGAAACCTCTCGGGGCCCAAGCCCATGTGCCAAGCTCTGCAGTGGTGCTGTCCCACACCAGACCATGCAGCACCTGTCTGGCAGCTTCCACACACACTCAGAGTGCTGCAAGTGGGACCTCGCACCCATCAGTGAGATAGAAGGCAGCAGGGCACTGAGGTCCATTGCCAGCAGCTGTCAGGCTCTCTTCAGGACAATCAACAGGCCTTAATGAAAAACCAAGCCAGTCCTGTGCCTCAGGAAAGCAGCTCATGCTTAATAACTGAGCCAACAAACTTTGCACTAATCTGCAGAAAGAAAGAAAGATTGCCAAGGGACAGAAGAAGAGAGAGGAACTCTGGCAACTCCTGACATCCCTGGTGTTCAGCCTATGGTCAGATCAGGGCATGGCAGTCAAGCACTGCAGCCACACTACAAATGTCATCTGGCAGCGAGGGAAAAGGCGAGGATAGGGGTTCCTCCCACAGCCACCAACTAGCAAGCCCTGCTATCTCTCAACATGCTTGAGCAGCTCCTTTGGTGACAGGAGATCAGAAGGCAGAGGGCAAACCTGAATGTCCTTTCTTCTACTTCAGGAACCACATCTGTAACACCTCCAAAGAACACAGATCCCAGAGTAGGATCTCAACGCACAGAGCAGAAGCCCAGGGCAATGTCCCAGATGAACTGGGTATTGGAGTTTGCACAAATATGCACACACTCACACTTTCCACTGAGTCCTTGGGTCCACATGCAATTTTCAAGCGCACTCACATTCACTACCAGGTCCCAAAAAAAAGATGCATGAAGGTCTGCTGCACTGAAGCCACATCCCTTCACGCTTTACTGACCTGGGGTAAAGCGGGGCCAAGGGGTTGCTTGGTCAGCTGGCTGCCGGGGCCTGCATGGAGAGCAGAGGCTTTGAACAGCAGCAAGCCCCCCCAACCTCACAGACAGCTCCAGCCTTTCCCGCTCTTGGATCATCTGTGTCTTCTCCAGCCCTGTTCCCAGGTTGTGTCAGGTCAAGCAGATGAATGCAAGACTGCACAAAATTTGTTGCTGCATCAGCTGTGGTTTTGGGAGCCTGTTGCCATGCTGCAGCCAGCAGGCTCTGCTCTCCTTGCAGGCTCGGGAGGAGGGGAGGAGAAGGGGGGAGAAGTCACCTCAGATGCTGTTCAGACTCAGGGCAAATGAACCAGCATCTCCTGCACGCAATAGGAGGAAGAAGCAATTTATTCTGACAAACAGCGAAAGCCTGCAGCAGGGTTGGCCCTTTCTGTCAAAGCTGGTGTACCACACAGAGGCTTACGTGCTGGAACAGAGAGGGGAGGGTACCGGCAGTCAAGTGATATATGCATCACTCACAGAGGGAGCTGATCAGCAACTCAGAACCAGGCTGCGAAAGACACCTGCCTACCCACGTGGGATCCTAGTGGCAGGCAAGCATGGCGTGTGCTAGCCGGCCATCATTGCATGTCCTCCACATTCGGGGCTGCCAGCAAGCAGCAGGGGCTCAACACGGCACTCAGACACACACTGTGGCACCTCCCAGCATACCCCTCTCTAAGGGGTTCACGTCTCAACCCTTCAGCCTCAAAAGGGGTTGAATGTTTGGGCACAAATGCCTCTGGGATGAGACACAGTGTTAAGGAGCATCCAGCAACGTGGCACTGGTGGGATGTTCATATTTGCATCTTGAGGTTATAAGTGAAGCTCGAGTTGGCTGTGGAGTGTTCACAGTCCAGGAGGCCAGAAAATAAAAGCTCCTAACTTGTAGGACACCTGTAACAAGAAGGATCTGGGATGCTAGATGACTGGATTAGCCAAGAGAGAACAGACAGCAGCACAGAAGCCCCTTCTCGAAGCAACGTAATTTCAGCGTCCATTTGGTCTCCAGTGAATGCACAGGCTGTCTCCTCCTTAGCTTGCAACACCTGCCTGGCTGCCAGATTCCCTCTTTCCACAAAGCAACTGGAGAGGTTCTGGACAGAACTGGGACAGACTTCTCCACTGCAGCCTAAGAAACACAACCAGCACCTGAAAAAACTAAGACTTCATGCCTGTACACACTTCTACGTATGCATATCTGTGCAGCCCTGTGCCTGCAGTAGACAGTGGTGTTTTGGAAAGCCTTGGGTTCTCCTACCATGGGGCCTGCTATCTAGACAGCAACCAAGGCACTGACAGACCATGGGTCCTGCCCAACCACTAAGTCTAAGGCGAGTCCAGAAACCAAACATGAATTTCTCAAGTCCTGGCAATGCTCCTTCATCATCCTCTAAATTATTCTTACTCGATAGCATAATGATTTCCAAACCTTTGGGTCACTCCCGACCTGCTCTTTGCAAGCAGTAATAACCAAGTGTGGGAGTGCACGCTTGCCTGCATCCCAGAATAGAAAGCAGCTGGAGTCACATGTGAGTGCTGCCAACGGGAAGATGAAAGACTTTCAGACACTCCTCTTTTTCCGCTGATGCTGTCTTTATGGGCTCTTCTGCCCGCTCTCCACTACATATAGAGCTCCTTTAACTGTCGATTTTCCACAGGTCATGAAGTTCCAGATGCTCCTGGGAGGCTTTTCCAACTTTATTTATTCTATTTAAATAACGGGCATATGGTTTATTACAGCTATTAAAGAGTTCGTGTATGTATGTGGGGGGAATCTTAAGAGAACAAAACATGTATCTGAGCCTGGGATTCAGAGAGCTGCTAGAACCTCTGAGCACCCAGACACTAGACACCAGCGCCTGGCTACAGAGGAGCAGACAACCACCTCGTTCTGCAAACATCAGACCAAGGGCTGTGAATGAGTTTCTAGCTCCTCACCTACATCACACTAGTTTCTTCAGTGCTAGCAAAGAGATTTATACCAGCTCAGGAGATCATCAGGGCTCCATCACAGCTGCCGCCCCCTGAACAGGATAAAGGTCTAATCTCCAGGAAAAGGCCAGAGCCAGAGATCAGGTTAAACAGGATCTAACCAGGAACTGAAGCAGCTACATACAGCTTTTGGAAGCAGAGTATTCATGCTGGATCAAGCTGTGGCTGCTCTCTCTACAAGGGAAGCCCTGGCTAAGGACAGAGTCAGCATGCCAGGTACTGCCTGTGTGCAAGGACTGAGGCAGGCAGTGAGCTCCATGCCCCCTGCTACCTAGGAAGCCCCTCAGGGGTAGGTGAAACAGGGCTTATAAAGAGGATCTCCATTACCCCAGTTCCACTAACACATCACAGCAGGCTTTGTGCATGCACTGGGTGAGCCCAGCAGCCCAGCTGGGTGGTACTTCTCTTGGGGGAGGAAAGGATCCCAACAGGGAAAGCTGTCCCAGAAACCTGCTGACATGCCATTCACCCCAGCTGCAGAAGCAGCAGCCATGGTACCACTGGAGGAGCTCAGAGATCTATGCGTGGTGATCCTTCAAATAACAGTCTTGATCATCTCTCTCTAGGTCCAATTTGAAACAGGCCCTGGAGAAGTGGAGCACAGGCTGCTCTTGGAAGGAGGATCTAAGCACAGAGGCACAGAAAGAGAAGGAGCCCTTCAGTGCTATGAATCTGAGAAACTGGGAAGGAAAGAAAGCACCGATGGGGCTGATTTCTTCAGTTATGTTTTACAATAAAGACTTACCTGTTCTCAGGAGGAGGGGAGGAGGCAAGGAAAGGAGCATGAAACTGAACTCATTAAGCTGCTCTCTCATCTGAGGAGCTGTGACAGCTTCAGCAAGGAGGGTGGACTCTTGGGACCAAAGGACATGATTTCCCCCATTTAGCTATCCACACCTGAGGTATGTTTGAGCAATCACTTCAAAAGCAATGCCTGAAGAGGAAAGAAAGCTGGATGAAGAGGAAACTCTACTTGTTTTTGTTTCTCTGTCTTTAAGCCAATTAAGAAATTCTTTTTTAAGTGGGGATCTGTGGTCTACCTCAAAAGAGCCTGTGCTCCCTGGAGAACAGAGCGGGGCAAGGGCGAGGTGGCCATCTGGAGTCAGAGCCCTGCTGTCCCTAGACACTGCAGGGACTGCTGGCCCTGTGCTTCTCTGCAAAAATCCCAGCTACTCCAAACCCCCAGAATCTCACCATTTTCTAACACACTTCTGCAGCAGATGCCTTTCCCCTTCGCACCTTGGTTTCCTCACCAGTACATCACACAAAAAGCAAGTCTTGTTGACTTCAGGCAGACCTATCCTTTTGTCTTTCAACACTTGCCCAGTGTCTTAAGACCCCTGCATGGAAAATGCCTTTGAAGCCTCACAGCCAGCCAAGAAGAGGCTAAGACGAAGGCACAGTCTGTACTTTTTTTCTGCTCTCATAATACCTGGCCTCAATCCAGGGTGGTCAAGCTCAAGCATGTTGGGAAGGGGGCTACAAACACAGGCAGAGCACACATCCAAGGAGACACTACAGGCAGCTGGGAAAAACAGCTCCTGGTGTGGGACTGTGCAGATAGATCCCATGTGTGAACCAAATGACAAAAACTTTCAAAGACTTGGCCCTTCATGCAGCACACAGGGCTATTTTCTGCCACTCTTCCCAGCACAGCCTGTAGAGGATACATGCATTCTGCATCAGAAAACAAAAGCACCTGCATGTATTTCTCTGGATGAAGGCCACTTTCTATTATCTTTAAGAATAGGGAACAACTTTAGATGTCATACACCTGAACAACAGCATTTGCAACTTATGTTAGCATCCCTCCTATCCCATGTTTGAGACTGTTTCACACCACTTTCCAACACAGCAGGTGTTTATACTGGAGGCTGGGGTGAAGAATTTTCCTGTTCCCATAGACTAGAGAGATGCAGGACTAAGGCTAAAGATGCTACGGGCTCATAACTGGAATGAGCCAGGGAAACTTGATGGGACTGTAAACCAGGCACACTCAGGACTCACCTATAGTCCCTTACTCCCAGTGCAACTTCCCTCTCATGTGGGGAGGCTGGAAGAGGAGATTTACTGGTGGTCACCAACCCAAATTGCTACTCAGCGAAGATTTATGCTGCAACTTGTAGTGTTGTTAAAATAAAATTGGAAGAGTGGTGGGGGAAGAGAAAGAGAGAATGAAAGAGAGTGGAGGGAAAGGAAATGGATCAGAAGCAACAACACAGCTCCAAAGCTGTCTGCTCCCATCTCTCACACCTCCACTGAATAAATCACCCTGCATTTTCAGCTGCTGTGCTCCAGTTTTCAGTTCCTGCAATGCTAATACCTGGACTCACTTTACAGAGGGGCACACACAGGGTACGATTAATAGAATTAGAATTAATAGAATTCTCCACAGCAGCTGAAGCGTCAGGCTCAGTAAATTCAGCAGGCAGAGAATGGCATGGAAGGTCCAAGGCACCTGCAGGCTGGCAGCTGCTCCCAGGACTTCCAAACTGCAGCCTCAAAGGCTCCAGAGGACAGGAGAAGGGACACCCCCATCCCAAATGTCAGCTCCTGCCTTCTACCTTCTCATTCCAACACTGGTTAAATGCCATTCCCACCTGCCAAGGTCACAGGTGAGCTAAATTACCCTCTGCACCTCCAAGAGCTTGCCAGCTCTGCACACTAGATCTGCAGGAAAAAGGCTGAAGTCATAGATCAATATCCTCGCACATACAAAGAGCCACAGAATTCCCCCACTGAAACCCCCACTGACCCCTCCTCTGAGGATAAGCCAAGGAAAGGTCAGAGCACCTTGCAGCTCTCAAGGAATCCTAGCTCTGCTCTGCAGGACTGGATGCTGACACATAACCTTGAAAAAAATCAAAAGCAAAACCTCTTTAGTGAACTTTAACAGAACAGCTTCCTCTTGACATCAGGGAAACTCATCTGGCCCTGAGCCAGCTGCTTGGTCCTGTACTACTGAAACCACAGAGGAAATTCAAAAGCCTTACATCCAAGGAGATTTTGGCCTTTCACCATCTCAGCATCCCTACTCTTTATAGACACAGCCAGGCCGCCTCAAGGATTCAGACCTCATTACAGAGACCACCACAGGGCAATTTAATGAGAGGCCAAAATATCAGTCCAACACTGACCATACAGGCATCGGTGAGCTCTCAAGCCCTGCTGCTGAAGTACCTTCTCATGGTGCTCCAGCCAGCAACTCAGTCCAGTTCCTTCTTGCAAGGGAGATGAGAGAAAATGGGATCCTATGCACAGGCTGAGTGCCACCAGCAGCAATGGATCTGTTTGCACATGTGCAGCTGACCTATAAAGGTCCCTTCTCTTTCTCATGTACCTGAACTTTAGAGGGGACAATTATCAACAGTTTCCAAGAAACTCAGTGGGATAAAACATACCGATCTTATTGTGATTTGGCTGTGAATGCTTCCTCTTGCACAACCTACTTGCCATTTTCATTTTCTTGCACTGATGGCTTTTAGGACAGTCCTGGGCCAATCTTCAGTACCAGTGTGCACATATAAGATATCCCTGGATGTGCAGAGCAGACCCAGACCTGTGTCCTCTGTGGCATGGCATCCAGTCCAGGCAGCGAGATGGGCTCCTTCAGCATGTTGTGATACCCACCAGCCTAACACCCTTCCCTGCACCTTCCTGCCCCACTGGCACCAAGTGAAATGTGGCAGTCAACAGTGCCTCGAGGCCACCCAGGGCAGTTGCTATGTCACAGGAGATCACCCACCAGGATACCATTGGCAAACCAAGGAGCTCCAGGACACAAGAGCATTGCACCACATCAGAAACCCACCATGCTCCCACCACCCTATCAAACAAAGGTTCAACACAGGAACCCACACTTGGCCTCAAATTTAGTTTGGCATCACTGTGCACTTTGAAAATGGTGGCTGTTTGGTTTCTCTGGCTTCTTGGAGACAGTGAGGAGGATTCAGTGGGTTATGTGGAGCTGGAAGGTCCAGGAGCAGAGCAGAACAATGCTGGGCTGGAGCAGGCTAAGCCACACGACCATCCAGCACCCCAACCTGCTCCTTCTGTTCATGCCCCATGCTCTAGAGCTACTGCCACCTTAACTGAGCCAGTAACACATCTGGCCGACTCCTTGAGCAGTCAGACAGGCAGTAATTACCAGGGAAACCCCTACAAGTTATACCGTACCCTGGAGGCCTCTGGACTCGGTAATTCAGACTGTAGTACTGTTTACTGCCTCATAAAGATGACACATACTTAAGTTAGTGCTTTGACAGCTGGAATTTAGAGGATGCTCCTGGCTTGAGCATGTGCAATTAACCCTCACATGTCCACATGCCACAGAGAAGCATCCTGCCACTGCAGCAATCCAGCAGAGGCCATCCTGGGGCTCCTCTAACAGCTCAGCATCCCTTCCCTGCAGCATGACATAGTGCTTCCTACCAAGAAGGGCAGCTCCCAGTTTCGTTTAAAGCTCCTGAACCTCTTCAAGTCACACACATTCTTGCCAACAGCTCTTGGGTATCCTCAGCACACATGCTCCTCAAGGACAACCTAAAGGACATCACTGCCAACCCAGGGACGTGGGACAGAGAGGAGAGAAAGCATGCGCATGCCCTGCCTGCAGCAGGCTCAATGCTGCAGAAGACAGATGGGCCCTGTCAGCTGCCATGCCCTCCCCACCACATCACCACCAACAGCAGTCCCTCCAACACACACACTGAGAAAGCCAGGAGCTGCAGGGCCCACACCAGCATGCCCAGAAGATGCAAAGCACCTAAACATTTGCTGTAGGAAAAGACAACTCAAAGAAAACAGGCCATTGTGCCAAGCTTTGCTAGGAGATTCTCTAGGGGGCGTGTAAAGCAATGATGTGCCCAACACACGTCGCTGCATGTGCCATGCAGGCTGCTGGGCAAGACAGCAGCAGCAGCAATGATCAGTCAGTTCTGTGCCACAGGCTGCAACCCTGCATCTCCTGCAAAAAAGTCTTTTCCACATTTCAGAAGCACCAAGTGTTTCCATATTTGTCCCTTCCCACAGATAGACACAACAGCTGTGGGTAAGGCAGCATGAGAAGCCTCAGCTGCTCAGCAGGGAAGGTTAAAGAGGACCCATTTGCTACAGTTGGTGGCACAGGTCTGATTGGAAGTCCAAATGTTGCAGGGGGAATGTGCCAGCCATCACCAGGGCTCTGAATAAAAGGTGTCTCCTCCTTGGTGTCCCAAGGAATCAGGAGGAAAAATACATATAGATACGTACACACAAATCTACCTATCTATCTATAGTTTCACTTTTCCAAGGTATGCAGGTTAAAATCAGGTTTTCAGGAAGACTAAAGATCCTGCTTGTGTCCACCTTCTCCCTACTTCACAGCTGAGGAATACTACAGAAGGCTAGGATGTATGGACACCTGTCCCCTCCACCCCACAAGGTGGAAAGAGCCAGCCTCCCAACATCTCCTTTTGTTCTAGTCAGTCTGCCACACTCCAAATGCAGAAGCCCAGCTCTGTGTAGCTACAAGCCCCAGCATGCGACCACTCTGAGTGCTGGGAGCAGCAGGGCTTGAACCTGTGTGTCTAGAGACAAAGCTGAGTTCTGTACTGCTCTGGGCAAGGGCAGGTGAGACCCCTCCAGCTCCCAGCAAGCTGCTGACTTGGCAGCCTTTAAGCACCTGCAGCCCAAACTCTCATCCTCATCCCATGCACTGCCCCAACTCTCCTGCTGATTGTCCCACCGCCATCCAGAAGGGCTGCAGGCTGCATTCACACTTCACTTCAAGTTTCCTTCTGGTTTGAATATCCTGCTGCAGCCTCACAAATGCCATCTGTAACACAGGAGCAGCTTCTTTCTCTTCAGATCAGT
This sequence comes from Scopus umbretta, assembly GCA_013400535.1. Classification (NCBI taxonomy): domain Eukaryota; kingdom Metazoa; phylum Chordata; class Aves; order Pelecaniformes; family Scopidae; genus Scopus; species Scopus umbretta. The sequence goes on from VZTL01032592.1 coordinate 71,476, forward strand.
TCTTCATAACTCCTCACGGTGACCTTCAGCACCTACCCCTTGCAGGGATTCAGTGATGCTTGTGGGCATGGATGCTGTGAGATGCACCGGCTGGCACAGGCTGCTGGCTGCAATACTGGTGCCTTGCCAGCACCAGGCAGAGCGGGAAGGCTGGCAGGCACAGAAGGGCAAGAAGCATGGGAAGGTACCCAATTCAAATAAAAGCCCAGGGCAGTTAGTTGAGGAGAGTGGCCAATAAGGCACAGCTACCTGAGTGGGTTGAGGATCCCTGGGCAGAAACAAACAGATGCAGCCCAGCTTGCCAAATGCGAACAGCATCCAGCCACAGCTTATCTTTCCTCTCTGTGTCTCTCAAACAACCGCCCTTCTGTTTGCAGTAGCCCTACTCCGGGGAGGCTGTTTCATCCGAGGGAACAAAGGCCTGCAGAGGGTTCGTTCTGTACACACTCCCCTCCATCTCCTCCATGCACAAGCACCAGCCTCCGGCCGAGATGGGATCAACGCAGCCTTTCAGTGCCACAGCCAGCTTGAGGCCAGGTGCTTGCAGCAGGGGGTGGAGGCAGGCAAAGGGAGACTGCAGCTCTGCATGTCTTCCCCTCTCCATTTCTGAATCAAGTTAGCTGGAGACCTGACCCCAGAGCCACTGATGTCAAACTGGATTAAGTTACGGGTTGGAGAAATCCAGCATATGCCTTTTGTAGAAACCAGCACCTGATAATTTTGGAGAGCAATAAGCTCTGGAATGAACCCAGGAAACGGCTGGCCACTTGGCAGCATGGAACAGCTCAGCAGGGAAGGGAGCTCCCTGTCCATGCCACGGGCAGAAAGCAGGAGGCTGTTCTTGCCCTCACCGCCCCCCCAACGAGCCCATAACAGCAGGAGCATGAGGTTAATGCAGATACATTTTCCTCCAGGACAGATACTGCACAATGTTAGGTGGGTGGGCTTGTGGTTCCCAGCCTAGCTCTTTCATGTTATCCTGGGGCAAAAACAAATAACCCACACACACACACTTTCCTACATTTTCTCCTTCCTTGCAGCAGCTCAGTTAGGCTCCTGAGCTTCTTGCTGTCATCACATCCATCTATTAGCTTCTTCTGGAGAGCTGAGACCACTTCACAGCTCCAGGCTACATGCATGACACCTCTCAGGGGTGCAAGTGATTTGCCATGAAACACTAGACCAAGCTCCTGCCTCTGCAGCCAAAAAAACTCAAGGGAGCAATGCAGAGGATTTGCTCTGGAAAAATCCCTCCTCTGGATCCTCTGACTCTTCTATGCTCTTAAAAAAATTAAAACAGAATAAAAAAAAAATTCACCACCTACTAAACCCTTTCCCACCCCACCTTCAACATACCTGCATCTGGAAACATGCCTGCTCCAAACAGAGCACCAAAGGGCTCTACCAGGCCCTCCTACCACACATTGCTGCAGCACAGGGTACAAGAAGCCAGCTTCCTTCACAGCAAAATCACATCGCCAAGATCTCTTCCCAAAAGAGATGAAGAGGAGAGGACCATGGACCAGGCACAGCCAAAGCTGGATGTTAACCCACTTCATGCAGCGTGGCATCCTGAGACCACCAAAGCAAAATTACCCAGTGCCTGCACATAGAGAAGGATCTGAATCTACATCCCTGGGAGCAAGGGTGCTCAGCTACTGCGGTGTCAGGAGCACCCCAAAACCAGGTAAAGGTGCTGCTCTCCTTTCCTAAGGTTAGCACTATCGATGAGACAGGTCCACTGTGCACTCCATGCTGTGACAGCAACACTCCAGGCAAGGGGTTCAGGCATTTCTGTTCAGATTTTAGCCAACCCCGCTGGATAAGACAAGCACATGAGCTCTGATTGACTCTCTGCCCTGGATTTTGCCTTCTCTTTGGAGAAGGTAAGTGGGAAGGATAGCTCTGTTACCTGCACTTCTGGGAAACAGAGATGGGGAAGGTTGGGGGGCAGACAAGGAGCAAAGGGAGAGTTTGGGTACCTATTGAGAACTTTGATCTCTGCTACTCTACACCATCCTCCAAGTTCCCCATGGCTCCAGACCTATAAGTAGCCTCAATTTAAATGATTAAGAGGCTTTATGAGCAAGCGGACTGCTGGAGCTGCCAGCATGGAAAGCGGATGGGCAGGACTGGAAGCCTCAGGCAGATGAAACAGCATACCTGCTGCCAGCTCCTTGGTACTGCACACTTTCTTGAGCAAGACGGAAGTGCCTGGCAAACAAACAGTTATAAGCTCAATGTTCCCATCAAGCAGGTATCCACGACAACGTGCAGCATCATTGCTCTACCAAATCCCAGCTGAACTTCAATGCCATAACAATTTCCAGAAGGAGCACAACCTACACAGGGACACATCAACCTCACTGCAGCACCTGGGGAACATGGGCACCATCACCCTGGGGTGATGAATAGGTATGTCCTGAATATCAGAGCTGATGTTAGTACCCCTGTGGTTTGGAAGATTGGTCTCTTTTTTCCCTCCTCATCCCTCCTCTGTGGATATAGAGTCAGAGCAGATTTTGGCTATCCCCAGCTTTTCCACAGACACACATGTCTCTGTTCTTCGCATGGAGGCTTGGGAGGGGAGTTGGACCAGCAGGACTCCAGAGGTCCCTTCCAACCTCAACCAGTCTGTAATTCTTGCAAGGTGCAAAACCAGCTCTCTGAGCACACTGAAAACCAAGCAGGTTGCTGATAAAAACCAGGGAACTGTGCCTGCCCCAACCCCAGCACTGTAAGGGTAACTGTCATAGAATCATAGAATCATCAAGGTTGGAAAAGACCTCTGAGATCATCTAGTCCAACCGTCAACCCAACACCTCCATGCCTACTAAACCATGTCCTGAAGTGCCACATCTACGTGTTTTTTGAACACCTCCAGGGTTGGTGACTCCACCACCAACCTGGAAAGCCTGTTCCAATGCTTCACCACTCTTTCAGTAAAGAAATTTTTCCTAATATCCAATCTAAACCTCCCCTGACGCAACTTGAGGCCATTACCTCTCATCCTATCGCTAGTTACTTGAGCAAAGAGACCAACTGTGTTCCAAAGAGCGCAGACACTGGTACACCAAGGCTGTCAGACCTCCTGATGCCTGACCCGAGGTCTGATGACAGAAAACAGAAGCAGGGAAACCTGGCAGAGTCACCTGATCACTAGCTTTTCTTTCCAGATGTCTCACTTATCTTCTGGGCCTTGCTTTCCCCAACAAGAAACAAGTCCTCTAAACACTAGTTCTGCTTATGTTGCACTCCGAGGTGAAGTGCCACAACACAGGAGGGAGGGAAGGAGCTGAACACAACCACACACCCCCTCCTTGTGGCTCCCTGCCACTCGCCAATATGCCAGTGCCCCCTTATTAACATCCCCACCACCCACAAAATGGCTCAAAGCCTCTGAGACAGGACTGTGTGATGCTACCCAGCAGTTTTTACTTGCTGCTTCTCACACATCTAAGCCATGGGGTTCACAAACACCAAGGTCATGAATGCCTCACTCTGTGTTTCTCTCCAGAATTAAGTGGTGCTTCTGGGGAATGGGGGGAGGTACAGCAAGTGCCCTCCTACCAGCTGCCAACAACAAAAACAGGTCTTGCTTCCCTCTAAAATCAGAGGGATTTATATATTTTTAGCATTAAAAAAAAAAAAAAATTGAGTCTGTTCTTCCCTCTACAGCCATTGAGGCCCAGAGATATTTCATTCTGAAGAGTCTTTTATAGAAAAATACAAAGTCTTTGCAGAATGCTGCAGGAAACCTCAGGAAAATGCATATTCTCTGTAAAAGGAAGGAGTTCAGAGAGCTGCAGCCAAACTGAGTGGTGGAGCAGAGACGCTTAGATTCAGCCACACGGACCTTGCAACACTTTCCCCAAAAAGCCTCTCCTGAGTGGAGTGAGCTCAAGCAATTCTCAGTGCTATGAACCCTTCACAAGATATCCAAAGCACTCTGCAACCCAGGAATGCTCCCAGCCCACCAGCCTGGTGCTAACATGTACCCAGCTCTGGCAGAGACCTCACTGAAAGGGCCACAGTAACACAGCAATCCAGCAGGTTCAACAGGGAAGAGCCCCATCTCTCTGATGGTCCCATGAAGATCCCATTCATCTCTCTGATAGTCCCATCGATAATTTGACCAGGACAGGACCCTGTTGTCCTTCTTTATGAATTCTGGGGAATGAAGACTAGGTGAACAGAAACACTCCCTTAAATCTCACTTGGGAGACAGTTCAGTGCCCTAATTCCCTCCTAACACCTTACAGTTGTGGAAGGTGCACACTGAAGAGCTGCCACCGCCACTTCCAGCAGCAGCAGGAGCACCAACCATGAGTCCACGGCTCCCAAACCATTCATTTGCAGCAGCAGCACGGAGCTATGTCCTGCTGCCAGCACCTGGACCTGTGGCACTGCACCTTCCTTCTCTCCGCTTCATGAAGTGTTTGGCATGTCAGGAAGTTCAGCTGTGATGGGTCTGCGGGCTCAGCTGAACACTCTCATCCAACAACAGCCCAGGCCAAACACCTTTAGGCGTACAAGCAAGGAGGAGCCCAAGGGGACTTGTAACTAAGCCAGAATTTGTCTGGCTACACACAGCTACCAAGGATGTATTTAAAAAACAACATCTGTGCCCTAAGCAGAGATTTCAGCAATAACATGCATATAACGCTTGGTACCTCTAGTCTTTAAGTAGCTATGTCCCCCTGGCACACTGGAGAAGGCAGGGACATGGTCGTGTTTAAAAGGTGGGATGCTGACACATAGAAAGAGACTGTGTGGCCTGGTCCAGAAGAGATCAGGAACTCAAATCTGGATGTCACAAGTCTACTGCTTCTACCATAAAGGCCCTTTTGCTTCTCCCTCATGCTCACATGTCTTCAGCAAACAGGGAACCCGAGACTACCAGCCTCACTCAGGCAACAGGAGACAATGCAGCCTCCTCCCAGCTTCTAAAACCTTGTAAGCTAAACAGCCCTAGTTTCTTCCCTTATTCCCACCCCACCGTGAAGAAAGGCTCCCCTATTTCCCCATCAAGTACAGACCAAAGTCACTCATGAAGTACTCGTGCCCTGGTTTTCCTGCCAAGGAAGGTCTGTGTTCATCCCTGAGACAGACCAGAGCAGGCTTGGCTCTGTGCCACTCTAGAGCAGCCAAAGCATTATCAGCTCTGAAGGCAGCCGCACACAGAGACAGGAAATCAGCAGGAAAAGCCAAGTCTATCCCAGAACTCCTGTCCAGCCTCAGACTGAACCCCCAGTACTCCACTTCCTTCCTGCACTACAGGACTCCAGGGATGAGGACATTCAGAAGCAGGGCTACCTACCCTGACTTGTTCTTTTGACTGACTGAAATTTTTAAAAGAATATATTTGTCTGTTCCTCTCTGGAAACTGCTGTTTCTTCATCCTGTTGTTTCACTGCAGGTACTTTGATGCCTGACAGCCTGGCTGACTCGAGCAGGTCTGTCGAAACCACTTCCATAGTCACTGCCTAAAGCAGGTTCTTCCCACACAATTCACTGCTCAGTGAATCACGGCCAGTGATTTTCCTGTCTCCAGGACCCATACGGCACTTAGCCGGGATGAGTTCTCTTCTCCCTTTAGCAGGGGAAATACATAATATCAGAAAAAGCACTCCTGTCCTAACAGGACACTGGCTTTATCTGCACTGAGACCGGCAGTTCCTGTTCTTGCCCCAACATCCGCTCCACCATGAAGGCTGGTTGTTCAGGAAATTTATTTCCACATGTCCAGATTTCACTTAGTTTCTCAAGCTCCCCCAAGCTACAGACTTCAAATCATGAGCAGTCTCAGCTGGCGTATATGAGGCTGCAGACACACAACCTTTTCAGTGCCCAGTGCCAGCTTTGCACTGGAAGCTCCTACATATCAGTGCCAGCTGTGCAGGGGAATACGAGGTATTCACCTGTGAGCTGCTGACACCTTCCCCAACAATTCAAGGCAACAGAGGAAAAAGCAGCAGTCTGGAAGGAATAATCCTGCAGGAAAGACCCAGCTCTGTTTGCAGGATCCCTCTACACTAGAGGGGACAAATCTACACAGCACAGACCGTCGACCAGAACTGTGGGCCAGCCACAAAGGTTGATGCACACAGCAACAGATGTTGGGAACTGCACAAAATAGGTTTTTTAAAGGCCTCTTGGGCATTGCTAGGAACTCAAGCCCATGACTGAGTGCAAAGACAACAGCTAATTGGTTTCACATTGTTACCAGCTCAAGGAAACCCAAGAAAGGGCTACAAAAGAGCAAAGCATGACATTGCTTGCCTCAGAGTCTCCTGGAGTCATGCACCAGACACCGTGAAGCAGATTCCACGACTCACAGCAGCAGAAAGGCAAGAAAACAAGGACTACATGACAGATACTACATGACCATCACAGCAAATGCCTCCAGTGGAAAGCAAAAACAGCTCGGGGACGCTCAGAAGCAAGCAGCTATTCCTAAAAGACCAGTGGCCCCAAACAGACTCAAGCAAGTACAAACACCCAACCAGACTGGAATCTACACAAAGCAGGCATTAGGCAAAGGATCAAATATTATTAGCACAAAACACAGCAGCTTCTTTAGCCAAGCCCCCGGGCAGGGGATTTTTAGATGCTTTTGACATACCTCTCAACCTGTCAGAGACCGCATGCAGGACACCAGCCCTCCAACATGAAGAAAAATTTCTCACTGCAAGTGGCTGATGGGGAAGGGGCAGAGGCAATGACTCAGACACACATACGAGGTGCTGATTTCATTGAGGAGAGATAGAAATTGAGGGTTGTAAACACTGAGGTCTTTTTCAGAATAATTCTGTTTTGGTGTGTTTCATTCCCCTGGATCTGCTATTCAAAGCGTTTCACTGCTTTTGCATGAAAACAGCTTCTCTTGCTCTTTTGAGTTCAGAAACTCTTGCTACTTACTGCCACCCAACCTGGAGTCACAATCTTCCATTTGTGACACTTACAGTGTAGTTGGGAGGTCAGAAAGAAAAGAAGCCACAAGAACGTGGCAAACTTTGTTGAAGGAACTGAGATCCCATTCCCAGACAGCCACCTTCACAATTTAGGTGAATGAGGAAGAGCTGGGATGAGGCCTGCAGTCTACTCTGCAGGAGACATCAGCAGCCCTGTAAAAAGGACATGGCTTGGCATCACTCAAATCAGTAGAAACTCGGCTCTAGCTTCCACAAGGAATTGAACCGAGCCTCTGAATGAAAGGACCCGACACCCAATAGGATGCAAAGCAACTTATCTCCCAAATGCATCACCCTGGATTCAAGCTGAGAGGTAAGCAGGTAAGCAGGCTCCTTCCCCTCCTCCTTACCTTCGCACCCGGTGGTGTAAATGCTGATGCTGCCGCGTTATAAGGGCACTTTCCCAAACAGGGCCACTGTGACTACTCCTATACCAGCTCACAGCTGGGTGCCCCGGGTAGGGTGTGCTAGTGAAGCCATGGTCCGACTCCGTCTCTGCGGCCAGCGATGAGGCAGAGCTCCCCATGGTTCCCCCCTACCCAGGCCACGCTGAGATTTATCCTAGGTTAGGTCCAAGCCAGTGGCACAGGCAGTTCGGGTGGAATAGGCGAGGCGCTGCGGCATGGGCTGCTGTAAAGATCCCAACACACTGGAGAAAGGAAGGTCGGTTCTGATCAAGAGTTAAAAAAAAAACAAAAGAGAAAGGGGAAAAAAAGGAAAGAAAAAGAGAGAAAGATAAGGTATGATTTGAGCAACAACCCTCCATTTTTAGAAGCCTATTAATGCATGCTCTGACCAGGATCCCCATCCCAGCACTTACTGGGATGGAAAGGGCCGTTTCACTGAATCCAGCTTCTACTGCCTGGAGATGGGGAGTACGGGGACTCTAGAAGAGGCTCTCCCCAGTTAAGCACCAGGAGTTCCCAGGCAGGGGAAAGCAGCTCGACTAGTGGAGGAAAGCACACCAGAGCCCAGCAGAAAGCCCTTGCCCATGGTAAAGCAGCAGAAAAGTGGGCAAGCAAGTATCACTTAAGAGCTCAAACAGGCAGCCCTTGGGAATCACACGCACGAAAGGTTATTCTGAAAGCTCCAGGCTCTGACTAGCGCACCAGGCTTTTAGTTACCATAGCTATGAGGAATACGACGTGGTGGCTTGTATACGGTGAGGAGATTTTATTTTTCTTGCATGTAAAATAAAGTATCTCTCTTTTCCTGTTCACCACTAATACCACAGTAAGGCTGAAAACAGACAGACTGGGTATACGCACAAGTATGTCTTCTGTGACTATTTCACACAGTGCAATGAAATACTTTATTTCAGCTCACACCAATTTTTAGCTGATACTGAGCATCCCCCAACCCACAGAAGCAGGTTTGGGGTTTTGACTGTTCTTCCTTTTCTCCCTCTCTCTTTCCTACTTTTTAGAATCTATTCTTTGAGCGTCCTCACAGTTAAACCACAGAAACATTTTGTGTCCTCTAGTATACAAAGAAGTTTAAACATACACATGTCTCTCCTTAAAGGAAAAAGGCACGGCAATCTGGATGCGTGTCAGGAGGAATGGAAAAGGCAACATTTAACAGAGCAAAAAAGAAGGAATTAAAAAAAATTAGCACATCTGAGCTTATTCAATTACCCACCAGGATTTATAGAGATGAATGACTGTAGAAGGACCTTTGCGAAGAAACTACTTTGTGTAGTAGAAAGGCTGAAACAGAGATTCTTAAAATTCAGTTTTTTCAATCCCAGGATTGTTCTAAGGGATCAAGAGAGGCCTAGATAGATAACAGACTCTTGAATGCAGCGGCTCAAGGCACAGGTGCTGTTTTGCTACGAGCTTAATACCGGAATGTGCCGGCATTAGGCCACTAACTGGAGAATGTTAACTGCTCTGTCATGGTCTCTTCTCTGGAACCTGCAAAGCCTGGACTAACAAAATAAAACTGAAAAAAAAGCCCAAGAACACAATTTTCCCTACCTCGCTTTCCTCATTTTAATTGGTCTGCCTACCTGCTGTGCATCAGCCAACACATTTCCACACTTTGCTTCCTGCTACCTGCCCAACAGCAAGACTTCACTGACTTTTGGAGATGTGGCCAAAATGGATCCCTGGCACTTCTGCTCTCATTTGCTGCTATTCAAGCAGTTAATTTGTAACAAACCCGATCTTCTGGCTAAATGAAAGCCACGTGATGTGAGGGGAAGAGTATTTCCAAGTATCATCAGCTCAAGTCTAACTGGAGACATCAGTTGTCCCATACCTGTAGCACCTCTGGCTTTTCTGCTGCAGCTCTTGATGGCTCCACCATAGCGAGTGCTGTACGTGCTCCAGCAGCTGCACTGCACAGCAGCAGCAAAGGCATGGGGGATGCAACTAAGAAACCTGCTAGAAGAACAAACTCTGTCTCTCATCTCAAGACTTGGTTTCTACCACGATGAAGTAAGTAAATAAAGGCAAGATGGGTAGAAACACAGCCCCGTACGGTTCATTGCAGGCTGAGCGAAACAGAAGGCAGGATGCTCAGTCAGTTAATAGCCTTTTCCCCCACTCGAGCAGAGCTAAACTGGTAAATAAAGCAATTCCACAGGCTGGTTCAAGACCACTTCCTCAGCTCACTCTCAAGCTGGAAAAGCAGAACCCTTTGCTTCCTCCTCCTACACACAGAAACGTCAGTTTTAGCTCACCACAACAGGCGAGAGACATGCCTGCTGCGTGCATTACTGCTGGCTCCCAACGTGTTGCTTGTGTCTTGGCCCGTCCTCCTCCGCCAGGTCTGCGCCAGGGAGTCTGAGCAGGCAGCTCACCGCAAATGCTCTGCAGGGAGAGGAGAGGCTGGGAGACCTGCTTTAAAGTGGTGCAGTAAAACCCCATGGTGGGTGGAGCTGGGGAGAGGAAGGGATCTATAAATAGGTGGAGGATAACCTAGCTAAGTCGCAGTGATCTCCAAGACTGTCTGGTCTAAGTGGGCTGCTTGGCTGCGAGTGCTGCGTGAAATCGGATTTCTCCAGGCAAAGCAGTAAATCCTTTTCTTCAGGTCACCCCTCATCCCTGGTGAGAGCAGCCAATGAACAATATTTAGGGGGGAACGTTGGCCCAAGGAGGGGAGAGGGTGAACCTGCTCAAAAACAGGAGGAGTGGCAGCATTGCAGCTCAATATAAAGCCATGTATGTGCTCGCCATGCTGAGCCAGAAGATGCCCTTGGCCAACACTAAACAAATGAAGAGCCTGCAAGAAGTAAAGGTGAGAATGAAAACTACACTCTAGCAAAGGAAGGGGTCAATTAAAGAAGCCTACAAAAAAGAAAGCCTCTCTGGAAGCACTCAGCCTTATTTTTGAGGAACTTCTCCCACCAGGCAGGGAGATGCCCCAGGAGATGCCCTGCAGGCACGTCACCCACGCTGAACAGGGGAGTCTTCAGCTGTGGAAGGGGAGCAAACTGCTAAGAGCTCCTCTGCCTTGGCAGGAGGGAGCAGGATTTTCCTCCTAATTAATAAAGCACTGCTTCCACCTATCTAATCAGGAGAGGAAGTAACAATGTGAACAGATTGAAGTGCCTTGAGAAGGGTGGATCTCACTCATGGAAATTAACAGTTAAGCACCTTAGCAAGATGCTGAGTTTGGATTTTGGTTTTTTTGCCCCTTGCAGCTGCAGTAATTACCAGATTTTAACTGACACTGTTTAACTGCTCCCAAAATAAAACTAGATTTGATATTTCCACCCCCAAGCCACTCACACCCACTTACCCTGATCTGTTGTACTTGATGCAGACCTTTCTTCAAATCGCCCCACCAGCACCCAGAGTAGCAGGCACTTACAGTGAGTTCAGAACAGCAGAGCTTTCCCATGGAGGTTCCTCCTGCTGCTCGGACAGCAGAGCAGTCGCCTGGATGCTTCCAGATAAACCCTATTCCTCAACACCAGTCAGCAGTGCTGACCTTTTGGGCCCCAGCTCTTCTGTCACACAACCCACAGAGAAGCAGGCAGGAAGGGTGGGGATCTGGGTCTGCCCAACCCCCTTTCCTTCCCTCTGGCTCCAAAGCAGGTTTTGGCTCTGAAGAGAGCGAAAAAAAAGAAAAAAATGGAACTAGCCCACACGTTTCAATGTATCTAGGAAGTTGCAGGATCAACTTTTCTTAGGATCCTCCTAGCATCAGCCCCAAGCTCTTCCCTTTGGCATGCAGCAGGAAGAAAAGACAGAGGTCACTGGAGCTGCTCCAGCCCACTAAGAAAACCAGTGAGGCAGACTGAACCCAGCTGGTCCCACGTGCAGAAGCCCCCTCCTTGTGATGAAATATCGCCCACACTCCTTTTCTTATTAATTTATTTGTCCATGCAGCACAAGCCAGCTCAGCTCCTGCCTGAGTTTTCCAACCTCTCTCAGTTCTCAGCCTCCCAGACTCAGGGACAAGACTTTGTCACTTCATTAATTCCTCTACTTCCCCAGCCTATAAATAAAGTCATCTCTGAGCTACTCCCTTGCTCCAGGGAAGATCCAGGAATGAAAACACAGCCACCCCACACACCAGACAGCTCTTCTCTGATGTGCTGGGCCAGCAACTGGCCCAGGAGAAGGCACACCAGGTACGTGTGGGAAAAACCACCCCTCGAAGCTGTGCCCAGAGGAAGCCACATAGCAGAGGGCTTAATTCTAGGATTGAAGCTGCAAGTACCAGCCCTTCTCTTCCCCCTGTTGTGGGAACTCCCCTGCCTGGGGGCTTACTAAGAAATACCAGGACCTTGTACCACCCTTAACAGCAAAGGAGTTCTCTGCTCTCACTCACATGCAGCCTGCTGCTTGCATGGAGAAGTAAGAGTTCCTGAAGAGCTCTGAATGTCCAGTCCCCCCATACAGCCCTGGTAGGAGGCAGCCTCCTCTCTGCAGACTGCAGGACATAAATCACACATCCTAAACACTAGGTAGTTCAGGGGCAGATGAGTGCAGCTGGAGGAACTGTGGTTGGCTTGGGGCATCAAACTGGAGGAGACCACTTCATACATCATGAAGACAGGGCAGACCTTTGACCCTCTACCAATATTGCCAACAGGCAGAAGAGATCTCTCCACCTACCACCAAAGAAGACACATGCTCACAGGGCTCCAGGGTAAGCAGGGAATAGTGCAGGCATGGGTAAGGTACACAGCATGAGACATGTCAGCATAAGAAGGTTATTAAGTCACTGAGGAGGTCTGGCACAGGATAACTAAAGAAGGATGCAGAGTTGAGGCCTGATGGTGTATCATGCCAGCCAAGCAAGGAAAAAAAGCTCAAGCATTTCTGTGCACAGCGAATGACACACAGCCAGGCTCCCTGCTCTGCAGGGCAGGGTGGCAGAACCTGAGGACATGCAAAGCCAGGTACTGGAAGAGCATGACTTGTATTCACCATGCTGAGAGGACCCTGATAAAAGAAGTAACCCCAGGGGAGGAAGGGAGAACAACCTCTCTTTTTCCACAAGGCAGGGAGGAAAGAGCAGACAAGCAACAAGACAGCCACCTCAGACAGATGCAGGACAGATTGAAATCCAAGATACTAAACACCAACCCATCGAGAGCTCTATGGCTCAAGTGCAGCAAGAGATCCCATGATCACCCTCAGGACCCCTACTGCAAAGCAGCCAAGCAAACTGGAATGCTCCATGCTGAGCAGATGTCTTGCACAAAGCTGGTGTCTTGGTGACAAGAAACAAAGTTTTGCTGCTCTTTCTTCCTGTCCTCACCTGCCAAGCCAGCCCTGCAAAGCAGCCTGAGTGGTGCAGTCTGGACAGGAAATTAAGGTGTCAGCAAGTTCCAGTTCCTTGCAAAGCTTCTGGCGAGGCAGGGTGAGAAGGTACCTCCAAGGACAGACTGAGGCATAGGTATAACAGGAAGGACAGGCCAGCAGTTGGCACACTCCGCTGGGACGTAGGAGGCTTTTTCAGCCCTCATGCTCTACCACAGAGCTTCCCATGTGACTCGGGGCATAGTCCTGTGACTCAGAAAGCAATGCCCTACCTCCCAGGGCCAAGAAGTCTTCAGGTTCACAAGGCACTAGGATGACAGGCAGTGCGCAAGCACCGCAAATGGGAGGAAAATAGAGAGAAGGGTAAAACTTACGGAAATGTTGTTATGGGGCAGCAGGGCTGAGAGAAGAGAGGCAAGTCAGATGTTCTGGCCTTAGAGGAAATCTAGGGGGCTGGAAGCTGCAAATGAGCTATTTTCCAAACCACAGTGGGAAATAAGATTGGTGCGTTACTTGCAGAGATATCATTAGATGAAATTAGCTGCCTGGAAACAGATTTCCAGATAGGCTATTAATGAGGTAACAAGATAATTTAACCTGAAGTCCTAGACCAGTGCAGAACAGGACCTCACGCTTCATGCTACGTTTTAGTAAAGTCCAGAACAGGAGCACATCTTTCTGGCCACGGACATTAACATGCAAAGGCAAGCTTGAGGATCTTTACCTTCTTTCAGCTGCCTTGAAACTGGTTCTGGCCCAACTTTAGCACAGAAGAAACTCATACACAGCAGCTGAGTTGGGCTGAGCTGCATTTAATGCCCAACACTGACTCTTCGTAAGTACGCAGGCAGAGGAAGAGGCGTCCAAAGTCTGAAGCAAAAGATTGATAGGAAAAGTAGGTTTATTGTAGAGCTAGCTTATCCACAAAGCAACTAGCGTCAAAGTCTGAAAAACGTTTCCTCTTCTCCCTTGCACAGGACACTGTAAACGAGTGATAGATTATCCAGTGAGCTACTAGATATCTATCAATGTCACTTTGAGAGAGGGGATTATACAGATTTGAACGGGGAATCAACATCTTAATTAAGCTATGGGGAGAAAAAAGAGGGAGAAGCTTTCTTGGAAATAAGGGTTAACTTCAAAACCTGTCTCCATTGACAACTGAAGAGCAGGAAGGTCCTTTTCTGAATAAGCATGAAAATGGCAAAGGCATTGCTGAAGAAGGGTCTGAATGTACACACAAATAAATAAAAAAAAAAGAAACCAAATCTCTAAAACCCTAGTACTCTATTAAGTCAATTAATGTTGCTTCAGTGAAGTGCAATGAGCCGTTTGTATCCTCCAGTTTACTAGCCAATTGTGGCTGGCTTTTGAGTGCAATGTTAACAAAAGTGTGTGCGGGCTGGCATGGTTTGTCTCATTAACAACATCGCGGTAATGCCACAGAAAGACAGACAAGGGGAAGAAACAAAACAAGACAAGCCACAGGACCCAATCTTGGGAAGCTTTACCAGCAGATCTAATTTCCAGATCTTTTCCTCCCTGTATTTATAATCCTTGTTCTGTCATCCTACTCAGCCCACAGACTGCCCCAGCTACAAAACATGCCAGGCTGAAAAATCACCTCGACAGACTGCCTGCTGAGACCAGTTGCATTATAAAAACAGAAAGCTTTTACTTGCCTGCTACCAATATGCTATAGATTTAATGGGAAGTAGCATAAGCAAGGATGCTTTGCAGGAAGAACATACACATGGGACTCTTGCCAGGAAAAATGCATCTTGAGTAACACATGTGCTCCTAGTTTCCTCTTTTTTCCAGAAAGGTTTTACTACACTCTGGGTTACCCAGCAGCAATAAAACATTTTTTTCCCCTTTCTCACTTACAGCAGAGTGTTGATTGGTAAACAGCAGATCTTCCTGTCTGAGGCTGTGCCAGCCTGTGCAGAACAGAACTGTTGTTATTGCACATTCACAGCTAGAGATAAACATGAATAAGAGCCACGAGTAAGAGCCAGGCACTGGCTCTTCAATACATTGCTTTATCAGGTTCACCTTGATTTGACTGTTTCTGACAACATCTCTCCCTCCTGAAGGGGCAAGATGGCAAAAGTAGCAAGGACAAACATTAAAAAAAGAAGACAGAAGTGACAGTAGCGCAAAAAGTGCTCTTCTGTATTCACTAACATTCACAAACTGTGCAGCTCACAACTCCACCTGCACTTAAAACACTCAAAAGCACAACATGGAAATAAACAGGCCCAGCAAAACCAACCTCCCAAAAAGAAGCAATGGAAAAACAAAGTAGCTTTTAACACATTCCTCAGGACAAATCTGCATTGAGAGCCATGACTGATGCAGGACATAAAGGCTACAGAGAACCAGGGAAGGAAAAAAACTTGCAAGTCATCTCTCATCTGCAAGATGACACTCTGCAATGGCACAAGAACAATAAACCAGCCCCAGAAAACTGGATACTGGAAGTCAGAGGAGGGTTTCTAACCTTTCAAAGAGCAGATCTCTGGACAGCTGCTCCAGAAGCACTGAGGGAAAAAAGCACAGAGTTAGTTCCAACAATTAGTTCCTGGACAAGTTCATGACCTGCACAAGATGACTGTTTTCAGCAGTAGGGAACTGGACTTGATGACCCATGAAGTTCCTCCCAATCATTCAGCAACCTGAATTTGTAGAGGGCCTTAGGTGCCAGGCACAAACACAAGGTCATACTCAAAAGTACATCAGGGATTGTATCTTCAGATCATGCTAAGCTGACAGATAAGCAGATGAAGAGCTGGCCACTGCAGAAAGGAGGGGAAGAGAGTTGCAGCAAGGAGGGGAGTCTCACAGCCAGTGAAAACCCAGGGCACAGACTTGGAAAGCAAAGAGACAGAGGGTGGAGATGCCCCCTGAGCACACCATCCCCAGGCACTTCAGTCACAGCTTTAATTCTAACACAGATTAGACAGACAGTAAATACGTAACTTGTCCAAGCCACATCCAGCTGCATCCCTTGCTAGAGACAGCTCCCAGTTTTCACCGCACTGCCCTCTCCGGAGCCACACAGCCTCTTCACACAAGGGCAGCAGTACCTGGGTGTCTCCTTCTGCCATTTTTATGCAATTTGGCCTTTCCTGGCTTTAACCAGGCACCACGTCCCAATTTCCAACCAACTGGCCTAGATTTAAACCACCAGATCTCTGGCTGTGCCTCAGGCAAGTGCAGAGCTAGGATAAGCCTGACAGAAAACAGTGGCATTTGGCATTTTCATCACAAATAACCAGGAGATAAAAGCATAAGAATTACCGAGAACTGCACAAGAGGCTGCCGCTTTCCCCACAAGCACAGGGAACCAGGAGAGCACAGGGGAGGTGGGACAGGGAGAGTGAAACCCAGAGGGGGCAAGAAGAAGTCCTCTTCTAGGACAGCTCAGCGCAATAACCTAATGGAGAAGCATCACATTACTGCTCCCCCCTCACCACCTCCAGATTACACCTGTACACTGTCCTGGGCCATCCTGAAAAACATGTGAATCCTTCTGCACACTGAGTTGTAGCCATGCCATTATTTCTGTTAGGAGATGATACTGTAATTGAAATTTTATGACTGGAGTAACACCGGGTACAACTGAAGTGACAGAGATATAACAGTGCCTGACATCACTGTGATACTCCCCTTTCCTCACTGGAGTAGCTATACCAACTTACTGTCTCTGTTACAAGCAGCCCCTCTTCAGCTACACTAATACAGCTGAAACTGTAGGATGTGTTCAATTACACAACGCCTTAAGCAATATTTGCCCATGAGAGCAGTTATTTGAATAAATATAATGATCGTATGAGGAAAATGCTGTGCTCTAAGATGAGAGGGCTGAAACATAATGCAGATGCTTTGAGTAAGAAGCTGCCTTTGCTACAGCAAAGCCAGCCCTAACGGGCCATGCAACATACCTCTCAGCACAGTGATGGAGCTGGCCTCTTAACCAAGACCAGCTGGCTGCATCCTGAACCTGTGTTAACCCAAACAGGCAGATGGAGAAGAGATCATGTTACAGAAGCCACTCTCAAATGCCTTGCAAGACATATCCAGCTGCCTTAGCCTCATGTGGTGCTACAGACCCCCAGCCTTCCCTCCACCAGACTCTGCTTGCTAAAGCACCCTGCATGGCAAGGTCAAGCAATGGGAACAAGGGCTTTGCACAGCTGCAGTAGCATTTACAAGACACTCTAAGGCTCCATCAAAACTGATCCAAGAGCAGGAACATTACTTCATCCCTCCCACAGTTGAGAACTAGCCATGGCACAGATCTCAGCCGACACCTGCCTAGTGACAGCCACCACTCAAAGACCAGAATGCTCAAGGTTCAGCTTCATTGACCCCAAACCATAAGAGATTCCTGCAGACCTTCTGCTGAGGCTGGACACCAAAGTCACATGGAGACTCCAGCTAGCCCATAAGCATCCATGCAGACCAGATTGCCCACACACAGCACACTAGAATCCATCTGATTAATCCAAAGCCCTGGCCTGGGCAAGGCCACACCAGTCTCGCTCACTCAAAAACAAGGACAACACCATTAGATGCTCTTCTGCAATGGACACCGCAAGAGTATCCTGAAGGCAGAAGCTTCCCACCACCTCATCCTGTCTCTGCAGAGCAGGCTCTGAATCGCCAGGCTGAAAGCAGTCCAGCCACATAAGGTACAACACAGTCATCTCTTCGTCCCAGTCCTGGGCTGGGAACTGCCACGGCACTGTGGTTATTGCAGGAAAAGCAATGCAGAGTTTCTTAGATTAATTTATTTCCCCGCCCTTGCACTGCCTCAAACACTCCCTGGGACACTCATGCAGTTTCCACGGCTTAAGATTGCAAGGTCCTGGAAGATCCCTCATTTTCTTTTCCACTGTTACGGTTTCTTCTTTGCCACGAGAAAACCAGAGCACACCAGTATCCCCAACCATAAGAGCACATGGCCTTACACAGACAGCAAGGAAAGGGAAGGAGGAAGAAGGAATCAAAACAAGGAAGAAAGACAAGAACGAGAGGCGTGGGACACAAGAAGCAGGATAACCATGCTTACAAACCAGAGGAGAAAAGGTCTTTTTCCTTTCAGCCCCTCCCATCCCAGCACAGAGCCAACTGCAGTCAGAAAAGCCTCTCACCCAACACAGTTTCTGCTCTGCAGCTCCAATGCCCAGTTGGTGTGAAGTCAGCCTGGAGTCCCTGGAATTGAACGGCTGCTGTTGGCACCAGCTGAGTGGCCCGGTTGGAGGAGCATGCTAGATGGTCTCTGCACAGAGCTGCCGGTAGCACACTAAGCCTGCTAGGAGTGGCTGCTGCACCAAGCTGGTGAACAGAAAGGAAAGAAAGGCACATAAGAATAAACGGCTGCTGAGACTCCAGGCTGATCAGCATCACACCAACACATGCAACCAACCTCACATTTTAGGTGACTCAATCAGCATCCACTTGGAACTACAGCTCTCAGAAGGCTGTGTGCTTCCCACGGCATCCAGCTGGTGATGGGCTGGAGCTCGGTCCCACCTGGAGACAGGAACCGGGCTGCTTTTGGGTCGACTCAGGTTCTTCACTTGTTTCAGAACCTATGGTGGTGACTTTATAGCTCTGTTCCCACCACTGTCCTTACTCTTTCTGACGGCGGCCGCTGCTTAAGCATTCTGGTGAGAGCTGTCGTCATACCAGGTAATGCAACCCCTCATGAGCACAGCAGGATCATAACAATAAGGATTCTGGACAGCTCTCAACAATTAGCAACAGGGCAGGATCTCCCAAGGGGTCTGGTTGTGAACGCAGGGATGTCTGGAGGGGCACACTGCCTGAATATTCAAATACAGAAACAGATGTTAATTACTCTGCATGGCCAGGACATCATTAGCAGTTACATCTACTGGAAATTCAAAAGTACAAATTCCTCTGATTATGTCAAATGTGCCCATCCCACCCCCAGAAGGCATGATGTTTGAATACTTGCCTCAGCAAACCTTCCTTCCCGAAGACATTTCCATTTCCCCTTCCCTCTGCATATTCCCTGCTCTTGAAACAACCCGTTTTAACAAAATTCATACTTCGTCAAAGCGCTGTCTCTCTTTCGACGGGCTTTTATCAGATGGAGCCAACAAGAACCCTTGTCCATAACTGTTTGGCTCACCAGCACACCCTCACTTTCTCTATTTTAGATTGGGGAGGGTGCAAAAAAGCAAATAAGGATTCAGCCAGAACAATGTGATCACTGAGCCTCTTTGGGAGCAGCGCAGAAGCACGCAAGAGCAACAGACATGGTTCTGCCCCCACCACCTTGCCCACTCTCCCCACAGCCACACCATCGGGTGCAGCACGATGCCCCTGGGGTAGGTTGTGGTGAATTCACAAAGAGCTTTTCTCTTCCAGCACTTCGCACCACTGAGATTTCCAGGCAGTGGGGAAAAGACAACCTGTGGTGAACAGCTGGACACATCCTGCTAATGAAATCAAACCAGCAATTGGAGAATGTTATGGAGAAGGCAACAGACACCACTCAGGAACGCGTAAAAAGTAAATAAGGGACTGGTTAAGGTTCAAAAGGACTGTCCTGATCCTTTTAAACCCACGGGTCTGTACAGCACTGGCTACACAGGGAACTCCTGGCCCACAGTATCTCTGAGGCACTCAGTCAAACCACTCTTGCCCGCTGAAAAGGCTTAAGACTTCTGAGAGCTAAAGAGAGAGCAAGACAAACACCAGAGGAGGGAGTACCCCACAAATGCCTACATCAGTCTACATGACACCACATCATTTTTCTTGCATGAGACACGTTCACATATGCATGGGCTAGGAAGAGAAACTGCTTGACACCCAGCAGCTTAAAATAAAACCTTTTGGCTGTGCTGAAATTTCAAGGACTGCCTGAGCTCTGCCTGCTGGCCTGAGTCTTGCAAGCAGGTGACCGATGCAGACAGGCCATAGAGCAAGACCTTGACCACACCAGTGCTCCAGCCTCTCTGAAGAGCAGAGCTGCCGCAGTGGGGAGGATGCAGCCCAGCACACAAGGACCTTCATGACGTGTTCCTACTTCCAGGGACCAGCACAAGTATGGAGGAGTTATCTTGTTAGCCAGCAAAGCTGTCTGAGAGTTAGTTTCTCTGCAAACCTTTTTGTTACAGGAGTAGAAGGACCTTCTGCTGTCAGAAGAACACAAGTCGGGAAGCTGCCTGTGATATCCTCAGCAAGCCAAAATCATCCTGGGCTGGCACTGGGAACAAGATGCCGAAGGGGAAACTTCGGTGCTACAGGAAGTGCCGTGTTAGAAATGCAGCTGGGCAATTTCACTGGAAGGGGACGACAGCTCTTTGTAAGGCCTCGGTCTCTATTTTACAAAAGCAAATGTGTATTGATAACCCTGCAGCTTTGGTAAGGGCAGCTAATCCCAGGACTGGGGCAAGATGCCAGCTTGGCCTCCCTGACACAGTGCAGTCACCACCCTCCTCTAATGCTGGCGCTGTTCAGGCCCACACCATTTAGTTAGCGCCCTGGCTTGCTACAAAAGGGGCTGCATTGCAGAAACAGAAAAGCTATTTCTTTTTTTATGAACACACATTAGAGTTTACACCATTGGCAAAGTGCAGAGGCATGCATTTGTACAGGAACAGAGATATGGTTCCAATACTGTTTTAAATGGGCAAGCCTAAAGACTCGGCTTCAGTTTTTAGAAATCAAAGTTGATCATCTCAAGCTGGCAAAAATAGCCCCATGTTCCCTCAAGTTATTTTCTTTTCAACTAGGCAGAGTACAGCACAATAGGAAATATCAGCAGTTATGTACTCAACCTCCAGAAACCCAAAGGGCCAATTCTAGCAACCCACGGCAGCTTTCCAATCCTCCCTGATCTATTTGCCGGAGTTAGACTGAAAAGCATGCTGCCCCCAAGCCATTCAGCAAACTCCACGTCCCGCTAATTACATCAATATAAATGTATTATCTTGGCTGTCAAAAATTGGCTGCCTGAACAGGACGATGTTCTGCAATGTAAATGCAGGAAAACAATTGCTCTTTCTGCTGGTGACACATTTCTTTGGATCTTATTTCCTTTCCAGGGCTCCCCCTTCTCCCTTCTGCACAAGCACCAGGGCAGCAGCATTTTTTTCCAGAGCAAGAGGAAATGGCACACAAAAACCCTCCTCGTATTTTAAGCGACCAAACACAAGCAAATTTTGGGAACATCACCGGCATTTCCTATCAACCAACCTGAGAGCTGCCAATGCATGGAGAAGGGAGCTGTGAAAGCAAGAGTGAAATGTTTCCTGTGCACAGGCAACAGCCCTTCTGCCTCCCTTGGCTTCCTCAGCTGCCATCACTAAATACAAGGCAAATGACGACACTGCAAATAGCAACAAGAGTGCAATGGAAATTCGGTAATAGCCTGCTCCTCCCTGCCCAGCTTGGTGACGGTAGCCTGGAAAGGGCTGCATACCCAGGCAGGGTCCAACAGCAACCAGCGTTGAGGCAAATGCAGGCAGATCCAGGAGGCTTCCGGGGAGCAGCAGACAGCACATCTCGCTCTGAAGAGTGAGATTATGATGGAAAACGAGGAGGAAGCCACTGACTCACCTGTCCCACCCGTATAAGCAGCTTTCCCAAAGCTGCACTGTATATGACCTTTCTCAGAGCCCCAAGTTCCAGCAAATTGGCTGTTCACAAGTTTCCTCCCAGCACTGTGTGCTAGGAGAGTGCCATTTCAGCAGGACACTGGGCCCTGACACACACTTTCCAAATCAGCCTCCTCGCTCCCTGCCCCTGGGTCAGACCACAGGCAGCCACAGCCCTTCACTCCGGCCTCCCCCTGCTTCATACAGATCCTCACTTGGAGAAATGCCACAGGATCCATTCCTTCCCAGACCCTCTGCTCATAGAAAAGGTCAGAATGATCCCAGAAACGTACAAAAGCCTGGCTTCAGATGAAGAGGGAAGATGGGAGGAAAAAGG
Organism: Scopus umbretta; assembly: GCA_013400535.1. Taxonomy (NCBI): domain Eukaryota; kingdom Metazoa; phylum Chordata; class Aves; order Pelecaniformes; family Scopidae; genus Scopus; species Scopus umbretta. Next base: position 93,149 of record VZTL01032592.1, read on the forward strand.
TATTTCTCCCACTTGCATCTCACCTGAGAGCAGATGACGGCCCCACCAGTGGAGATCAGCACAGTCGCGTCCACATATGCTGGCCTGGGGACCGGCTGGTTCTCTCTCTAGGTCTCACATGCAACTGGTGCAAACTTGGCAAGCTCCTACAAAACCTCTGGGATGGATGAAAGCACTGTATTTTCCACAAGATAAAGCCAATCATGTTTAGCTGGCTGAGGCAACACCAGGGTCCAGGCCATTTCCCTCTGCAAAGCCAGCAATATTCAGAGAAAAGATAAAGGGTGCTCTGTGGACAGCCCAGGAGAGCGACAGGATAATCAGTGCATCTCATGAGGGCATCCAGGCCCCTCCACAGGGTCACCCAGCCTTTCCGCTACCGCAAGACAGCTCCAAGTCTGGGCAGGACGCCCAACCTTTTTTATGTGCAACTTTAGCAGTTTTAGTTTGTTTTTCAATATTTGTTCTCATTCAAAAGACATTATGCCTGGCCTACGCCTCGGGTTCCCTAATGTACAAAGTCATCAGGCTCAAGGAGGCTGCTTTCTTTCCTGCCAAAGCAATATGGCTCAGCAAACACAGCAAGTTACATCAAACCTTCAAAGGCCTCTCTCCAGCCCTCCAACCCCACCCGGGGAAGAGAGCAATGTTGGGTCTTGTCTTCTGCCTTCAACTGTGAAAGCCTTGGACACAAACAGAAGCTGATGCAACTTTAAACTGGTTAATATCCCCACGTACACAAAACCATGGTAATTTGAATCATGCCTCTCTGACACATGTTAGGCTACCACAGCTCGCTCCTCAGGCAGAGCTCAGCCCTGCTCTGGTTCACTCAGAGACACAAGCCAGTCTGTTTGGCAGCAGGTCTGAAAAAATGGCCACGCAAAAACCACGAGCAGACTCACAGCGTCACAGGAGGCTGGTCTGCCACTCAGCCGCCCTCCCACCACAGGTCTGCTCCAGTTCAGGAAAGGTGGCAGCTCACACAGAATACAGCCCCTGAAGCGTAAGTCCCCACAAGTCCCAAGTGACAATGTGCAAAGTATGGCGAGATCGACAAGGGCTACAGTCTGGGATCTGCAGTCTATCTCCATCAGCTGCAGCTGTGATCCGCACCACTCATCTCCACCTCAGCTCCCTCTAAACCAATCTCCTGGGCTCCAGTACCTCCTGACTGACCCGCAGCAGCACAACGCTGTCCATGCGCGAATGCCCCAGGCCATGTACAGTGAGCACTTCTCAGATAACCTTCTGTCCGACCATGAAAAACCACCCATCCGCATCCTGGGCCTGAAGGCCAACAGAGCAGTGAGTGCCAGCTGAGGTTTCGATCTGAAAAAACGGCTGGAGGAAACAACGTGACATTTCAAACACAACATGCACATTATTTGATCTCCCCCAAGAGTTCACCAAACAACCATCCCAAAACATTTCTTTCTTGATGCTTGGGAGGGAAGGGATGTATCCCAGAAGCAGGCACAGGGAGGTGAGAGGAGAGAAGAGCTGCTCAGAAAATGGAGAGGCTAGCCAGCGTACAGAGCCTTTTCTATCCACTGTAACAGACTTCTGCATCCAGGATCTGGACGCCGACATGCTTATAACTGCAGCTGAGCTGATATGCAGTAAAATCCACGGGTCTTGATGAGGCATCAGGGCCCAAGCAGCCTCAGGAAGCTTCAAAGACCCAAGCATAAGAGCCAGCCAACCAATTCTAAAGGGCAAACTCGCAAATGCTTTAGAAACTCTGCACAAACCCTGCTTAGCCCCCAGCAGATGAGTTGCTAACCTGGAGATTAGAGTGCAGACCTGAAGGACAGGGATCCCCAGTTCTCTCACAGGCTCTGCTGCGGTCCAGCCCCGGAGCCAGCACTCGGCAGTACCGTGCCCATTGACTGCCATAAGCGAGGCTCACCTGCCCGGGAGGCGAGCCGAGAGGTTCGATCTCCCCGTACCCGGACCGGAGCACCCTGCAAGGGCTCGGCGCAGGCAGGTAAGACATTGCAGCGCGGGGATTCAGGACGCGTCCCCGGTCTCCCCACGGCTGCTACACGACTCGCAAGTTCCTTTAAAAGCCCGTCGGGACGTGCGCCCGGGCCGAGGTAGGAGGAGGGCAGCCGCAACCCTCAGGTCACCTCACAAACCCCGCGTAAGGCACCCCAACAGCCGCAGACCCCCGAGGCGGCATTCCCGACTCCCCGGCTTGCCTCAGCAGCGGGACCCCGACACCGGTCCCCCNTCGCCCGGCGGGCGCAGGTCCGGCGGGAGCGGGGAAGGGAGGCGGCGAGGCGCGGCCGTAGCGGGGGCCCTGCGTCGAGGGGGAGGACTACAACTCCCGGGGTGCTTTGCGGCCTCCGCGACGCTGGGGGAAAGCGCCGCCCCTGGCCGGGGGGTCGGTACCGGAGGCGGCGCTTTCCCCAGAGGCTCCGGGGGCCGTCGCGGCCCGGCCCGGCCCGGCGCCTGCGGGCCCCCGGGTCTCCAGTCGCTCGGGGCCTTGCGTACGGAAGGCGGGGTGCGCGGTCCTGAGCTCTCAGCCGGAGAACACCTTTTCTTCTGAGGCTGCGTGAGCCTCTGAGCGCGTCCCAGCGCTGCGGGGCGGGCGGTCCCCATCCGCTCCCCGGGGAAGACACCAGCGTTAGGAGATGGAGGATCAGAGCTCGGGCGTTGCTGGTGCAGAGATCAGAAGCCTGGGGCTGAGCAAAGCCGGCCTTCCCAGCCTTCCCATCGCACGACCAGCCCAGCCGCCTTGGAAGGAGCCGCCGAGCCCTGGCTAATCACAGCTCTTCATGACCTGGCAGCACATGAAGTGAACCCGAGACTGGCACCGACTCGCCTCAGCCCTCCAGGCGATGTACAGCCATGCTTCAGCTTTGGATCGCAAGGAGCTGTGCCGGCAGGGAGGTGGAGAGCAGGATGCACAGCGGCGGGAGCCTCAGCGGCCCTCCCAAAAGCTCTCCCCCGTGAACCACAGCCCTCAGGTGCTACAATGCCAGCGCTTAAGGCGCTGCTGCGCTGCCAGGTAGGTACAGGTGCGGCCTGCTCTTCCATCCAGCTTCAGAACTAAATCCCCTCACTCTGAGTTCACAGATACCCCAACCCTACCCCCCTGCCAGGCTCACCTGTTTAAGAAGCGCCTTCCAACCCTCCCACCCCACCAAGATGAGACGTGGGAGCCATTTGTGCAGCACCTGCCGAGCTCAGGGTGCAGGGGTGCTCCCCTCCTGGAGACACAAGTGAAAACAGGGAGTGGGATCCCAGATGTGAATCAGCCAAGCTGGTCTGGCACACACAGACGTGAAATAAATGCTCGTTGTTCCAGCAAAAGCAGCATCGTTCATGCCACTGCATGAAGGGGGATTAATGGTTGCTAAATGAAGAAGGACAGCTGCTTATTAGGGAATGTTATCTTCAGGCTGCTGGATGCCGCCCCC
>VZTL01032595.1:0-13664 GCA_013400535.1 Scopus umbretta
CCCAGCACCATGGAGAGGGCCCCCGCACCATGGAGAGGGCCCCCAGCCTTCCCACGCCAGGGTGCAAGAAGCAACAAGGCACGTAGGAAAAGCATCGGGGACTGCAAAAAACAAAGAGTCGGGAACCACTAGGGAGACGGTCTGGTCCCATTTGCACGTGTGCGTTTAGAACTGCTGCCCAGCTGTGCCCATTCAGATCTGACCACGGGCGCCGGGAATCAATGGTGCGGATGGCACCCGGCGCTGCTCTGAGCTAACAGCCCCAAGCTTCTGCTCACCTGTGAAATCCTCTGTTCAGACGCTGCAAGGGCAGCAGAGACCAAGGAGACCACAAGGAACCTTCACATCTCTAATGAAATATTTTCATCAGTGGCGAACGCTAGACCTTGAAAACCAGTAATAAATTTTAACTAAAATCCTAGTTCTAGAACAGCTGAAAAGTCAAGTTTCAAAATTCAAGAAAGCCAGATCTGATTACTGTGGCATACGCTTATTTCTGTCAAAAACATGGAGTCAAGAGAAGCGCAAAACATCCAGCGTTGTATTTCTCACCACGAGTGACTGGGGAAATGAATGGCAAACGATCCCCCTCTCCTGGTCAAGTAACGCTAAGGCAGCGATAGAGTCTCATTTCGAGACAGTTCTTTCAGCATTACAGCAGCCCAAGCACAAAGTTTTGGGATGGCTAAAATACGCCATTGCTCTAGGTGCAAATGCTACAGTAAGCATCCGGGTTCATGTAAGTATTTACGTCTGTTCAGGACATCAACGGTAATCTTTAGCCATAGTCATACCTTTCCATGCAACTTTCTGAACAGCTCTGAAACAGTTTGCCAAGGATGGCTGGATAGGGTTTAATAAATCAACTCGTAAATTCCCCTGGGGTCACATCCTGCTGAAAAGAAGATGAAATGTGCTGACACTGATCACAAAGAGGAGGTAAAGGACTAACTCCTTGAGAGAAAAAGTCCTACTGTACAGATTCGGGCTCCGTTCTGCTGTCCTGCTATCAGTTCGAATAGGGTAGACCAGGATGAGACAGAGTAAGACGCTCTCTGTGTCACGTACACCATGGAATCTTTGGTGGCTCCAAGATACAGACTACTAGGGAACTTCTACAGAAAGCACCTGAGAAGATCCAAACACCCCTGACACAGCAGAAATGAAGAAACATTTTCCCTACATGATAGATAAAAGCCAGAAAGCTAGGTCTAAAGACCAAACCGAGCGACAGGCCAGAGGCCTCTAACCAGGACGTAACCCGCCGCTGAAAGGCCCTGCCTCAGGAGCTTCTGCTGCTCTTGGATTAACACACCACATTCTTTAGTAAGCACCTGCCAGGTGACCTTTTAAAAGCATTTCATAACCTATTACAGACATCCTCTCTAAAGAATATCAATTTTAAAACAGCCATTTTTGAGTCAGCTGAAGACATAAATTCCTCAGAAATCACCAGGGATGTAGCTTATTGTCTTTCTATGACTCAAAAACGTGAGGTAGATCTTACTTTCAAAACACTAGCCTTTTTCCTTGTCCCTCCTAAAAGTAATACTGTCATTTAGTTTTTATTTTTTAACTTCCAGGCCCCTGTTTATGGGACCATATAATGAAAAACTCCTCATAGATGCAACAAGCACAGGTCGAGACCACTCCTATCATACGTACTTCCAGTATCTACGGGCATTTCAAGGACTAAGGAACGTCATTTTCATTTTTACATTAAGAATCCTGGTTATTTTCAATGGCTAGTGTTTCTGCAGCATTCAGACATTTAAGAGACCGATTCCGGCTGCAGGAAGTTCATTGGAACCGGTTTGAATGGTCTGTCAAGAAGCAGCTTGGCTTCCTGGCAAAGGACTTTCAGATCACCTCCGCAGCGCCGCACTTGCAGAGCACAAATGTGGCCCTTGGTAAATCATTTTCTTCCGAGGAGTGATCGAAATGCTTTGGGCAATCGTATCGCTGATCTGCGTTAAGTGTGCTAGGCCAGCGCTGCGTCCACGTTGAGCTGAAGTGGCTGGCCTGATTCTGAATTTGTACTGAAGGCAAAAACATTCTAGATCTGACGCTACTTTGCAGAGGCAACTATATTGTCTCGAGCTAAACACAGGAAGGTGTATTTGACGCACAGCTTTTTTCTTTTACCGTCGAATCTGTCCCAACCAGGTAAAAGAGCTTGCCCATAACAGTGCGCCTTCAGTTATGTGAAACAAAGCATTCCCCAGAATCAAGAGATGTGTCTGACACACAGAAAGGCATACGTTACCATGAATTTGTTCCCGAAGTGCCTTCAATTTCCATTCATTCCTGTGGAAGATGAGGATGAAGAGCCCGTGTTCTCAAACAACTAACAAGAACGGGTGCCAGTTCACAGCTAGAATTAAGGCAGCACTCTGTTTAGATCACCATCTTCACTTCAAAAGCAGGGTCTTTCTAACCGGAGTAATTTCTGACAAACACTTTGTGACTTCTTGGGAGCCTTGGGAATAAAGACCTTACGAAAAGGGAGCTGCCTGAACCACTTTCCCAAACAGCCTCTTGCTATTATGGAGATTTGAAAAGGCATTGCAGAGATTATTACCAAAAACATGTATCCTTGCAAAAGCATACTGCCATTCGACATGCCTGATATAATGGGAAGCCTTACAGTAACTCAGCTGAGTTCATCAAATGATCCCCCTTGACTATCACGATATACTTAGCACTTCTACGTTGCACCGAGACAGTAAGATTAAAAACGACGAATAAAGAGTACGGCAGTTTACCCACTTCCCCGACCTTACACTCGAAGTCAAAAATAGGATGCTCTTGCTTGGAGCCCTGGAAGTTTGCAGTGTGCAGAATGAGAGGCTCCCAAGAGCATACACGGAACCTTCTTTGAAAATCAGACATCTGTCTGATCGTAGTGGATAGTGAACTGTGGTTGGAATGGACTAGAAATATTTCTGCAAAAATCTAAGTAAAACTGACCGGTTCAATTTGAGCTGGCCCTATCAGTTTGTATACATGTGGCAAAAGGGCACACAATGCACTCACATGGGTTAAAGCTGTGCTGTGCATTGGAAAGGGATAAAAGCAGCAAATAGAGACTCCGTGTTAAAAAGGAGGACAAGAAGAACTGTCTCTGTCTAGACCAAATACGTACTTCATGCCAGGCTTGCCCTCACAGCTCAATTCATCATCCTTAAGCCCTTGCAAAGAGCAAAACAAGCTTGCACCTCCACAACGCAGAGCATTGGATTACAGGCAGCAGTTTAATTCCGCTCTGCCACGTCAGCGCTCCTGGAGCACCTGCGAGGAGCGTGCGGATCAGAGGCTACCCTCCTTCCTGGAGGGTTCTGGAGGGTTCTGCCAGACCCAGAATACCTTTCAAGACAGGCAGGTTCTTCTGATGACACCAGCAATTATTCCGAAGCCGAGTTTCAAAGCAGGAGTTAACTGCCTTGTACGGAAACGGCAGAAGCTGGACTTTGCAGTGAGAGGTAACAGAGACGAACACTAGCTAACATCCCCGGGGATGTGAGAAACCTAGATTCAAAGTCCCAGGTGTCCTAGCACCTCAGTGAATGAATGGCCCGATTAAAGCACTATTATTTACGTAAAGTAGAACAGCTCCAAAAAAGGAGGAACAGACTAGTCAGGCACGAATATATTCATTTGGGACTTCAGAAACCTCTCTGAATCAAAAATTTCCAAGCAAAGCCTTAACCACCAGTCTTTCAATGGGCACTTAACGCCGTGCAACGGAGCGCGCTGCCGGAATACCGGGTCAGCCAACACATCTGCACAGTAGAGCATGCTGGTCAGGCGTACGAGCAGCTAAGGCACATCAGCACGTTGGGCCCCATCTTTTAGCTGGGTTAATTTGTAGCCTTGTGCTGACATGCTCATCTTGTCTCTATTAGTGCTGGCTTGAAGGTCACTGCATTGTCCACCATTGCACAATTGCAGAGATATCCTGAGACGTCATCTTTTCCGTACTGAAGGGAATATTTGCAAACTTTTCAAAAATCCAAAGCAGACAATAAAATTCACCTCTCCATAACTGCAACCTGCCAGCAAAGAGGATTCACTACTCCCTTCCACTCCTTTAGTTACCATCTCTTTTCTTTGAGGATACAAGGATGCATGGCAAACCGCTTTCTTGATAAAACTCAGTCTTTAATTCATCAGCTGAGACCAAGATTTGTGTCTGGCTCATAGCGAGCCATATTCAAAACAACAGTAAAGCCTGTGCTGTACTACTAAGTTACGTTTCTCTAATACTAGTGTGTTCAGATCCTACAAGATCTGAAGATTCCAAATACTTTTCATTCAGGGAGGTTAAAAAAGTCTGGGTTCAGAGAAAAGTACTACTGTGAACTTAAACAAGGGCAATGCTGCTCTCGAGGATTTCAGACCCATTGCTCACAATATTCAAGTGCCCCTTCGGTGCGTTGCACTAGCATCAAGACAAAAGGACCACCCGGGCAGAAGAAAGCATCTCAAGTTCAAGCAGGTACAAGGGGTGTATGAACGTCACTAGCTAAAGCAAAATTCTAGTCTCAGATCCACACTTGTCCCTACTGAGCTAAACGATAGTTTCCAAGCGGTCTTTGGTCCTGCGTCCCGGAAAAAGCAAGCACCACCTGTCCTTCCCCAGCTAAAACAAGTTGCCCCCCCTCAGGAGGTGAGATGTGTGAGGAGGGATGGTTTGCCTGCGTGCACAAAGTTTTTACGGTAACTAGAATTGCAGAAGTGTATCCCGGGTGTCCTCTCTTTCTCCCCCTAGAAGTTTATACCCCAAGCTGGGTTTAAAAAATGGAAAGATTTATCATTTGCGTCATCTCTGCATGTACACAATTTTGCAGAATTATTACTAAATGTAAAGAAAAAAAAATAATAAGAAGAAGAGATGCAGAGGGGTATTGCAACCCAGCAGAGAACATTATATACGGCGATGCTACACTAACCATCGTGTTTTCTATATGAATACTAGGTCCGCCTCTTCAGACAAGGAAGTTTAGGTTTTGAAACAGCCTTACAGCCTGAGCAGATGTAACAGTATTTTACGTGCGTTTTTAAGGAAGAGAGGGAAGGAGCAGCAGAGAGGAACCGCTGCGTACTGCTTGTCAGGAGCAAAGTTGAGCCTGGGAAGGGGGAAGAAAGGTTTGCTTCAATGCCTGTCTTCTTTTTTCCCCACTACCCGAATCTATTTTAATTGGCAATAAAGCAAAGCTTTTTGTCCCCATATAGCCGGTTGCCAATGATGGTAACGGGAGCAGCCAGCTCCGGCTGAGCACCACAGGGTGGCACTCCTGGCCCGGCTGTCCCCAGCAGCCACATCTCACCAGCCTCAAACCTCCAGACCTGGGATGGTCTGAGGACCAGCAGGGACATTCACCGACCTCAGGATGCCAACATTTCACCCTGGCTTGACCTGTCCTAATACAGGCTTTGAGACAGTTAATGCCGTTTAAGAACACGGTTTAGAAGAACAACGAGTTGTCCGCTGTGCAACGGGTTTCTACTGCTTGAAATAAAAAGGAAACTACTTTTTCACTGATTTTAAACTTCTCTTGGGGAAGGTCTCCTCCAGATTGTCTGGGCCAGGGCAGTGAAAACGGCAATCCTGCTTGCCTGCAGCGATTGCGACAGCTCTCCAGCCGCAACCCTGGCAGATGGCTGCATCCAGCAAAGGCTCTCCCCGCTCTCCTCCTCCCACCTCGAAGCAAGCAGGAAGAGCAAAACTAAACAGCAAACCTTCCCGAGGTTTGAAAGCCTGCCACAAAACTAAGGAGAGGAGTCGATGATGACACCCCAAGGTATTTTAAACATGCAGATCTAAGGAAATCCTGCGGGCCAAGCGCAAACAGTGGCACACAACTCGGCGTGCCGCTTGTCACAGCCATCCCTCTAATTAACCTTGTGCTAATTTTGGCGTAGCAGGTGCTCACAAACATGAATGGGCCCTATGACCTTGACATATACGATTTTACATTGCATTTAAGAATAACCGCCCCGCTTTCGCCACCCTCTGTACCACCCAGGAAAGAGCAGAGAGCCTCCTGCTTTTTTGCACCGTGGTACCTTTCTCTTTTCTCCGAATTTGCTACCGTGTGATGGTTTAATACTGGCGCATAGAGGAGGTTACATCATACAATCTGCGGCGTAACTCTGCACATAATATTCAGAGGAGCATTAAACTCGGGAGTTTCCACATGAGAGAGAACAGCACCGGGGTTTCTCGCCTACCATCAGCAGAAATGCATTTGGGATTTAATGCTGCCTTTTAACGCACAGGAAGGACAAAACTTCCGCTTTCAAATGCAAAATGTGTTCTTTTAGCCATCAACACAGGTGCCTCAGGGAATGGTGTTTTCCACAAGCTAATCATCTCCCAGAGTCGGAGAGAAAACAGTGCCCAGTGAGGATAGAGAAGAAACTGCAGCAACCTTTGAAAAGACTCCTGCTGTCTTTCGCTTTGTATCATCTTAGATTAGCTGCGGCTGCTGGGTGGCCATGTATTAGGGCACTATTTCTGAATTAATCACGCATCAGACTGCACACGTGTGCAGGAATGGCCGTCATTTTGTACAGGAGAGTACAAGCAATCTGCTTACCGGTAATTTTGCCCTTTAGTTTCTTTTCCCCGATTCATTTACTGTTGTTGCTTTAACCTGTTCCTACGCTGGCAAAAGCAGGAACTTCTGCAACAGAGACAAGAACACGTTTGGCAGCATTCTGCATATGGTCTCACCTCCCACCACGTCTTAAACCGCGTAATACGTACTTAACCTAGCACCGCAATAGAAACGCAACAAAGGTGAGACGTGCGGGGGAAGATGCAGATGGTAGCCCAGGAGAAGAGCGAGGGGGCTGCGGAAGAAAATGGTATCAGACGGGCAGCGATGCAAAATCCTGCTAATTTGAAGGAGCATAAAGCGGCACACCTACGGCCATTTTGTGTGATCTCTCCATCATTACAGGCTCAAATGGGAAAATAACCCCGGAGCTCTGGGAGTTGAACACTGGGTGTTCACTGCGAAAACCGCGAGCGATGAGGCTCCTTGACAAGGCTCCTAGAGTTGCTCTTTGCTGTTCTTTCTTGGGAGCCTTTCGGCGAGTGCAGAGAGTCAACCGCACGACAAAAATCCCGATGAACAGCAGATCCACATTCCACGTGTGCCTTTTTATTGTGAAGGGCGTTGCTAGAAGAGCTTCTGGTTAACAGCCGTTTCTTCTGCTGTGTATTCTGCCCACCCGGCCTAGTTCAGGCACTAACAGAACGGGAAGTCTGAAAACCAAATTTCGTGGAGAATGTGGTACCATGCTCAAACTGACGCTTCTAGCGCCTAGTGTCCTCTAGCCCAACGTGTCTGAAACAACGTGTAGTGTAAGACCGTTTAGGTCGCAAAGACAAGCACTTAAAACCTAAAAAATTCCCAATTATGAGCATAAGCTTTATTCCACGCCCTTATGTGCATGCACTGTGAGGTAGTCTGTAACTAAGGATCGCATACTACATAGTCACGAGACCTCTGCCTCCTTCAGTGAGTAGGCCAGGCAGCAAAACACTCAAGAAACGGTGCTTTGAGCACTTGTTTTCTTCTTGATGCTCAGTGGGTGGCAGAAGGACTTCCATTCCGCATGAGAAACCTGATTTCTGAAGATGAAATCATTAATTTCCTCATAGGCCTTTCTGGAGGTCTCTGTTATATTTTATATCCCTAATAAGTACTAATGCATTTCTTGTCAATAACAGCTTTGTGAAATGCAAGGCACTTAATCTTCAGTTTACAAGGCCAAACTTATCCTCTAATCTGGGCTGAGCCAGCCAGCCATGCTTTGATCTTTTTTTTCAGGACATATACGTTACATCTAGCATTTGTAATTCAAAAGTGACATTTCTATTGGCTTCATTTGCCTTAATGGGTGCTCACTGAACCACATGAACCACAAGTCAAGCTGTCAAACAAAAGGAGGGAACACATAACTGCTGGCAGTCCTTGAAAACCCAAGTTTCCTGACGTCAGCTGCATCATCGCACAGGATCTCCGAGAAGAAGAAAGTCGGAACCCACGCCTCCAGGGCGGCGCTCAATTTCCTACGTGGCCACCTCTCCTCTCTTCCCCATGATCCCACGTCTTAGCACAAATATCCAATTTCTACCACAACCCAGGCAAGAATGCTGCCTCCCTCTGATGACTGAACTCCGATTCACGTGTCACTCGGGTCTAGCCTGCGCCCTGAATAAGTCAAAGACGTTATGGGAAAAATAGCGTCTCAACTCCACCACCAGAAATCTGCATCTGAGAACGCACACCCCCCTCCTCCTATTTCTGGCACTTCTTAATCTTTGTGCACAATCGGGGATGTCCAAACGCTTAGTAACATTCTCACGCCTAAACCATGAAGTGCCAAGCTGCTGTAACGCTAGCCAGCATTAGCAGCGTCACCGTTTGTACTTGTACACAGATACACCACCACTGTGGAAACACAGAACGTGACTTTGACAAGGCAGTTAATAAAAAGCAACTTACAGAAAGCGAATAACAAATCTGTGTGGCAAGAGCTTATATTCTTCAAGAATTGTGCAGGGCTTTGACCGTGCATACTCAGAGAGTGGGGTCAAATTAGAGTGGCAAACATTTTTTTTGATTCCTCTGATAATCCATTACTCTTTGCGATATGCATACAGAGTACGTACATTGATGAAGACAATGTCCCTTAATTAACAGTTAGTTATCGCCATACGAAGGGGTCTTCTTGATCCAAACGGAGGGAAAATTTCACATTCCCATCATTAGATATGGGACATACATCCTGTGTAAGTCTCCCTAGTTTGGGCCTCTCTTAATTCACATGTTTGGCAGCCACCAAATCTCCTGAAGCACCTTCGTGCCTCCTAGTAGTTCTGAACTCACAAGCAAAAACCACCCGTCAGGAAGCACTGTACTTACTGCCAGTCTGTTGCCTGCATTCGAAACAAGCTCCTGGATTAAAGGGTCATCTATTGACATCTCCTTACGCCTTCTGGCAGCCCGTCTCTTCTTACCTCTTCTTCAATGCCTTATCCCTAGCCACACAGCAATATGAAGAGAAGGCTCAGGGGAGACCTTACCGCTCTCTACAACTGCCTGACAGGAGGGTACAGTGAGGAGGGTCTTGGTCTCTTTGCCCAAGTAACCAAGATAACCAAGACAGGACGAGAGGAAATGGCCTCAAGTTGTGCTGGGGAGGTTTAGATTGGGTATTAGGAAAAAATTTATTTCCTGAAAGAGTGGTGAGACATTGGAACCGGCTGCCCAGGGAGGTGGTGGAGTCCCCATCCCTGGAGTGGTTCAAACAATGCGTGGATGTGGCACTTTGGGACACGGTTTAGTAGGCATGGTGGTGTTGGGTTGACGTTTGGACTAGATGGTCTCAGAGGGCTTTGCCAACCTTCATGATTCGATGATTCTATTTCCCCATATGCCGCCTTCTAGCCCCATTCCACCCAGGCTGTCCCTGTCCTATCCCCCGCACCGGGCTTTTGACGGATCCACCTCCAGGCAGCACCTGGCACTTTGTAGAAAATCAGAGCGCTCGGCAGCAAGCCTGCTTAGGCTCAGCCTTCCTGAACTCAAAACACCTTCCCTCTTCCCGGGAGCAGCGTGCCACAGGGCGCCGCATCGCACGACGTACACATGCTTTCCAGTGAGGGCACCCGGGGACCCGCAGAGCGGCTGCCGCAGCCGCTGCAGCGCGCAAACGCGTCAACGAAAGGCGCGTGAGCCAAGGACACACTTCGCCGGCTGTGGTCGGTACCGGCATAGATGGCTTCGGCAGAGCTCGGCGCCGGGCCTCAGTTCCGGCAGCCACGTCCGTGCCTGATGACAACGGCATCGTTAACGCCAATTAGCGTGGACGGTTATTGCGCGAGCCCCGGTCTCCGTAGCAACGGAGCCTGCAATTCGGCATGCGGCAACCCAGAGGCTGGGCAAAACGCATCCCCGCGCGCGCCGCTGGCTGGCCATCGGAGGAGCGGAAGGAGGGTTGCAGGATTTCCAAACCGAATCTCTGGAAGGACCGGCACGACGAATGCTTTGCGAAAGCAATACGCGGCACTCCCACAAATTTTGCAAATCTGCCTCTGGCAGCGAACGCTGGCATAGCAGGAGGTATAAACACTGCGTGGAGGGACTGTGGTCCAGAAGCTGGAGAGGGAACAGACACTTGCAGGGTATTTCCGGCTCGTCTGCTGATTTTCTGTTTTTCTTCAGGCAAAACATACTGAAATTCTGTAAAAATGTGTAGAACGATACAGTTTCCGTGGTTTTGCCAAGCGCACTTTAGCAGATAAACATGCCTACAGGATTAAGAAACAGTTACCTGACAGCAGATGTGTTATTATATTAATGCACACAGGTAAAAATGGAAAATGAAGTTCCACGCACCTACCACGATGTAGATGACTCTTTTTTTTTTTTTTTTTTTTTTTTTTTTGCATAAACCCCCCTGTNNTTTTTTTTTTTTTTTAGCATAAACCTCCATGTCCCACCACCCTCTTTTTTCCCCCCTTCTCTCCAGCAAGCAGAGGGAAGAAAGTAGGTTTTCCCCTTTGTCCAACGCCACCCAGAACGTTACAGTAGTTAACGTACCATATATACAGCATAGTAAACTCTCTCCGTTTCTTCTCTCCCTTTGCTTTGCCTACTTTCTCCTGAATAGCCTGAGCTTCCGTGTAACTGTACTATTTATGATATCATAAACCAAATTGGTTCATTGATACTGCATTGACGACACGAAATGCCGTGCAAGTCCTGGTAAACTTCCTGTATAATAGACAGTGTTTTAAAATGCACTTGCAGTCCGGATTCTCTTTCTTTAAATATTACGTAAACTATTCCATTTCTTTAACCAGAGAAGCCCGTTTCTGTCTCTCCGTCTCACTATACACACAGAGACACGTGTAATATACGTGAGGAAAAAAAAGAAGTGTGTATATGCGTGAAAAAAACTTGGATACCATTCAGCATTGAAGGAACAATAGTACTGTGAGACTGTGAATAGGCCACACTGCATTAGCAGAACTCTGTGGTAATCCAGAATAAGCAGTAGAGGATCCTGGTCAAGGATCAGCCAAAATATTCGCGTTATAATTTGATCAGCTATGACATACCATACGGCTCACTGATCAGCAGGTGAGGAAGACAAAAACAGCTGACAGAAAATGAAGAATACAAAGACGCCCCTCATCCAGCAGCGCACATTGGCAAATACTTAATCTTAAAAATCTTGGCAGTCTTAACGATTTTCTGAAATAGCCTAGCTAAAGAACTGCTTAAGCACGTGCCGTATAAACCCCACAAACTCAGTGAAATAAAATTACTAATGGGTTTACGTATGACAGTCTCCACAGTCATTGCACTTTTTTAAACTGCTCTATTCCACTTCACTTGGGCACGTGGAGGATAACGAAGCATTTCATACACGGGAACTGAGTATAAACCTGCTTATGAATAAGCTCCATCAAGCAAGGTCAAGCTACAAGGAACTGTTAAAAAAAACATTGATTACTTATTGTGGATTGGCAGTTTGTTAGGCACTACTCAAAATGCAAATGTTGGCACTACTGTCCAAAAACCATAATGGCCTAAATGCAAGTCCTGAATTAAGATTTTTAGATTCTCTTATCAACAATGATAATACAAGACTGATGTTAGATGACAAAGCCACAAGAATGGATACAACTCAAGCACAATAAGTTATTAGTAAAGTCTTGTTAGAATAAAAGACGGGAAAAAAAGACCAAAACTGAGATGTAAAGCAGCTTGAGAAAAGTGGGATATGGAGCCAGAATAAAGCAAAAAAACTCAGTCCGGTTATCTGGAAGACATCTATCATAACTGGCGCCCTGTGCGTTCCGTGGCCAGAGGATTTGTTGGAAAATTCATCTTGTGTTGAAAGAACCAAGGCTTTCAAGTCATTTTTAACCCTCCTGGCTGAAAAAATAACCTTGCAGTTACGAAACCAGAGGAAACAATACACCAGTGTGACCCCAAGTCAACATTATTAGAGAGGTTTAGTTCCTTACTTGCCTATAACTTGTTAAGCTTCAAAAGGTACAGCACATTACTTTATAAAATTTGAGACTATAAATAAGTTGCTGCCATGATTTTCACACAAGCATCCCAAATCCTGACCCTTTCCCATGTAATCCTGAGATTCAGTCTAACATAGTCCACACAAAACCGCTTTATCAAAAACACAGTCATTTCTATGTTAAGAAGATACTTCTGGATGTGGAATGAGCGATGCAGTAAGTTATCGATATTTAAAATATTAAGCTTTGTTTTCAAGGATACATTTTCATCTTTTATAAACACAGTAATTTAACTGCTTTCAGTCAGCAGGTGGATAGCATTCTCTTGTAACGACAACCTTCTATTCTTTTACCCGCATTTTAGGAACGTTTTGGCAAACTCCTTCGCTAGTTACTTAGACCACAAATGAGATTAAAATGTGTTCGTTTTGGCCCCAGCTTTCGCTGTTGTAGGAATTAATAAATACAAATGACACTACCTTCCTAAGATATCTTTCTTGAATTTGATGTTCAGTGAGGGAAGAGGTTACTGAACGCACCGGTGGCGACGGTCTGTTGGAGAGCTAAGCGGATAGCCCCCATGTCCTCATACCAACATAATGCGCACGAATTACATGAAGTCAAAAGTTGCCGCTTTCTTTGGACTGTGCTCTGCTTTGAGCAAGGAGTTGACCAGATGATCTCCAGAGGTCCCTTCCAACCTCAATTTTCTGTGATTCTGTGAAAATAAATCCAACTGACATATTATGCTGTAGAATATTAATGAGGACTATTCTATGTGTAATTAACAATTAAATGTATGCTGGCAACCTGCTAAATGAACCCCTCCCATTTTACACAAAAGAGTAACTACCATTTATCACCAGTACCTTCCTAGCCGTTTCATACAAGATCAAAACAGCATAGCAACGTCCTCATGTCTTTCAAAACGATACCATTCTTCTTGCAAGTCTCTGCTAAATAATCACCGACCAGAAGAAAGCAGCAGTGGAGCAACGCAGAAACCTCTGAAGGATGTCCTGTTGGGCTTAAGCTGTCCCATTCCCTATAGACAGCCGTTCACGGCAGGGAGCTCACTACCCTCATGTCACGGACCCAACCGAAGACTGAAATACCCAGTTCTGCAAAAGCTCTGACAGACGAAGATCCATCAAAGAGTGCCATCAGGAAAGAGTCTCAAGAACCAGACAGTTGGGGTACAGAGCTGTCGTACAGCACAATAATAGAGAAGTCAGCTTACTTCTAATTGACCCAGCATTCAATCGAGAAGAAAATGAGCAGCTCTGTTAAACTGTATTTCTACAGAAGCCTGCTGTAACAAGAGTCTTAAAACGCATTAGTAAATTATAATTAGGGATTTCTTATCCCTTTTTCATGCTTATGAGTTAAAATCCAACTAAGTCAAAGAAAGGCTTCCATTGACTTCGAAGGCTTTGGAGAATCTCCCCATAATTTTAACTGATGCTAACAGGAATTGTGTTTATAAAGGAAAAATGAGAAGCTGATGTTTTACCAAGGAGAAAACTTCCTGAATTTTCCTTTAGAAGGGCTTTCACAGGGCCAAGTATGCGAGGGGGGGGGGGGGGGGATTCAAAAA
>VZTL01032595.1:13705-28577 GCA_013400535.1 Scopus umbretta
GGGGGGGACACACACATAACAATGCCAACTTACTGCTACAGGTGGGTTTCTACCGAACCCATTTCTACCAAGGAACTTCTCTGAAGAATTATTCCGAGCCATCACAGAAGAAGGGAAGGGTTACCCAGATGCAGAACAAAATGTTTCTGCTTAATCAAAGGCATTGCGTGAATCCACACAAGAACACCAACAACGTGTGTGGGAAAGTCTCAGTGAACACCGTTCTGTTTACCAGGAGAGCATGTGGAAGAAAGACAGCTCAGTCTAAGCAGCAAAAAGTGAGAAGATAGCCCTATTTCACAGTCATTAATGACACAGGAGCTCATACGGATGAATTAAAGCCAATCCCAAAGCAGCCAGGTCAAGTACTGACAGCGCATAGACAGATCGCTCACCTGGTATAAAGAATCTGTCCAAAATAGCTGGCTTACGGTAAACGTTTCTTAACACACACACTCATTACCTAAGCCTATTTACCTTCAACATTAATGCAAGCACACCTAACATGCCCTTCAGTGACCTCACTGTTAGTGTCTCATGGCGTAATTCTTCAGTATAGAAAGAGGAAGACTTAAAATAATTCTGCAAATTAAATTAAATTAATCATGTTTACCACGACAACAATTTTCCCTAACTGCAATAGACTACATGGCTCAGCATCGTGACAGCTAATTAGGCTCTAGCGACAGTGTCTGTGCTCTGTTTCTCCAGGATTTGTATGCATTTCTGTGTTGTGACTGTATGCAAGTCATTTCAGTTTTGTCTTTAAGTCAGTAATAAAATATATTTAAAAAAAAAAAAAAAGAAAAAATCCCAGATACACACATACAATTTTGCGAACAGTAAACAGAATTAAAAATTAAATGCATGCATCTTCAGGCTACAGGCATTCTTCTTACCTTATGCTATTTGAAAGAACCACCCAGAGCCCTAAAACACTTGAAAAAAATAATCCTTCTAGACATCTCTCATACTCTCCATAAGTATCAAGGGTCCACATGGATTTTGTATTGTATCTATAACAACAGGTGTGATAGCACTTTGGTTAATTCGTTTAAAAAAACCCTAATTTACAGGAATTTTTTGTAGGATACTGAGCTATCAATCACATGGAGGTGGAGAAGAGACTGTGGGATGCTCAAAATGAATGCCCATCCCTGGGGACAAAATTCGCTACTGGGTCTGGGGCCCTTCCCTCAGCAGACAAACAGCTCTAGAAACTCCTACGCAAATAACTTACTCTGGTGGGAAAAGAGAGCCCTTGCAGTCAGGTGCCTTTAGGCCTTGCCCCAACTTTTACTCCAAATTGTGCTCAAATCCTTTATTGCATTTAGGAAAAATTCACCGCGCTAATTCCCCAGTAACAAGGGCGGCTAGTAATTCGTTGCAGTAAGCAATCTATTGTATTGGTTTGGGGTTTTTTATGGAGGCTTTGCTCAGTTCATCCCTGCTGCGAGGGCGACCGTACTCCGCGTGAAAGCTGGCAGTGGGAAGCTAGACGGGAGGCGCTGGGACGGATTTGGTGCCGGAAAGCTGCTGTGCAGAGAAAGTGGAGTAACTCTAGGGCTACTGCTGCTGTCCAAACTACAAAAGTGCTGCTTCGGTGCTAAAATAAAGGGTTTCTTTCCAGTAATCTTTACCATTATGGTATGCCAGCCAGATGTTGAGGGTCTCGTAGCAAATCTGTATTTTGCAAGCACACAAATCAGCCGACTGCCAACTGTTCCATAAATGCGGGCGTCCTCCTTGAGCCAAAAGCCCACGCTCCGCAGGGCAGGGTCTCTGTTCTTCTCGGAAACCGACCCAAACCATGACAGCGGCTGCAAGCCGCCCCCGCCGCGGCCGAACGGGGGCTGTGTGTTTGGCAGGTCTCTCGGCCTGCAACTGGAGGGGCTGAAAACAAAAGGAGTTTTCAGCGGGTACAAAACAACGGCGACACCAGAAGCGCTCGATTTACGCTCGACCGCGGCCCATTTTACTGGGATCACTTCTCTTAATGCAATAGTCACAGTTTTCCCAGCACCAAGAGTTTATGAGATACAGGTTATAGCAAATTAGTATTTTTGATCGCGGAGTTTTCGCTGCTTGTGAAAGGCACCAGCAGCCCTACAAACCAACAGCTCGATATCCAAATTGCAGACAGAAATAAGTGCTTCTCAGAACTGAATCCGAAACAATTGCCTTCCTATCCTGCTCTGCAAGCCTGTCTCGAGCCTGACACTTCCAACAAAGCCAGAAAGGCAATCCGAGCTATGAGGTTTTGGGTGCCCAGGGAGAGGTGAAGCATTAGTGCCTGGGATGGGTATTTGCACGCGGCGTGGGATCGGATCACCAACTCGCCTCACACAGAAACTCAGGAGTTTTTTCAGATACCTTTCAGTGTCTCCATATCTAAAAGACCTCTCTGCGGTTATGTAAAATTATAAAAAATTCCTATTGAAACTTCGTCAGGTGGAAAAATGGCATGTCGATACAACACTCTTAGTGAGGCATCTTAGCATTGATCACCAAAATATTTATTTTCCACTGAAAAAGTTGGCCTTGCTTATAGATGGAGAAGAAAAAAAAAAAAAAAAAAAAGAAGAAAAAAAAAAAAAGAGGAGGAGAACAGCACAAAAAATATCTTCCACTGAGCTCAAACATTTCTGCAGGGGAAACTACCATTTTCAACAACAGCAATCATTGCCAGTCAGGACTCAAAAATTAATGAGGAACCTGGGGATGGGAAAAAAAAAAAAAAAAGTCCCCAAGCAAAAACTATATTTGGATACTCATCTCCAGAACTACCCAGCACTCCTCAGAGCAGTCTTCACCGGGGCATAAACAGCCATACAACCTGTGAGTCTATTTACCTGCAGGTTGCTTAACTCTGTTGTGGTATGACTTGTTTTGTTGTTTTATCTCGACTTGCCTCAGGGTATCTCTATAAATAAGCCTAAACACTGTTCCCACACCTTTCCACAGAACATGTGCAAGAAACATGCATCGTGGACAAGGATGGTTCTGACTCCGATAACTTTGAAAAATAATTCAAAATGCACGTCATAATACTATTTTTTTCTCCAATGTCTGCAAGACGCCAACGGTGGTACACATTCTATTCAAAAACAAACCTTGAGCTCTGCTGCTCTGTCTGGATGTATTTTAGAAACTGAGGCAGGGCACTGGCAACAAGACGTACTCGCCTTCTGCAAGCACCGCTTTCTAAACGCAGCCCCGAGTGCTGCTTCATTCCTCCAGTTTGTGACAAGTGCCCAGCGGAGACACCGCTCGACAGAAGGAGCTTCGAAACAGATTATCAGAGTAAGGAACAAAAAAACCTACCTGCCAGCGCAATATAGCTATCCCTGGGTTGGAGCAGGGGGTCCTTTTTGGGGAGGTAACGCAGGTTTGTTTGTCTCCTGCAGTGCAAACAAAAGATCGCTTGGTGGGAACAGATTTCCCAGTCACTTTAACGAAGCCGAGTATGCAGGAGTTTGGCCAAACTGTGTTCACGGAGAACAATTTACAAAGTTGGTGTTACATTACTAATTGCCAAGATATTTAAGATACCAGGCACAGCAAAAGAGGCAGTTGCTCCGTGCCGCGCCGCTGCCGTCTCCGTCTGTAAAGGATAAATGAAAGTCTGTCTGTTTTCAATCCATGTGGCCAGCCAACTACAAGAGAAACCAATAAACATGCTGAGACATTCTGAGATGCAAGATACAGCTATTTTCTCTACGTATCGCAAAATTAAGATCTTCGCGTAGACATAACATGCCAAATACTTGACTATCATTATCCATGTGGATCTGTACCTATTTCAGCATCATTTTAAAAGGAAACTTTTTGCATTTGGCCTCCAGTGCGTATTTCTGCAGGTTAACGTGTTTAGACCTGCCTACAAAGGCATCCCCTCCCTTCTTTGCCAACTCCCGATTTTCCCCTGCAGTACGTTCCCAAGTACACTTCGTGGTTCGGTTTTGAACAGCTGAAGCGAGAACTCGGAAGGCGTCAGCAGTGCAGAGCGGCAAAAAGGAAAAGCAGCTTAAACTGCTGCAACGGGGGGGATGTTGGCTCAACTCAGCGTGATCTTAGAGGTCTTTTCCAACCTTAATCATAGAATCACGGAATCGTTAAGGTCAGGAAAGACCTCTGAGATCATCTGGTCCAACCGTCAGCCCAACACCACCAGGCCTACTAAAAATAACAGAAACAATAATGATTCTAGGACGCGCTGATTAACTGCGTGCCCCCCCGGCAGCCACCTCCTGGCCTCTGTAAAGGAGCCCTAACACCCGGGATGACCGCGAGTGGCCAGAACTGCTTTGTTCATCTCTTCACCACTCGTAGGAACAATATCCTGGAGCAGCACGCATTACCAAGGGGGAAGGTGTCACCGACTGACAGACAGCTTCTGGAAGCCCTTCAGTTCTCATCCACAGTCCGCTGCCCAAGTGATTGTCTGAAAAATCCCCGATTATATCACGAGACTGCACTAAATCACATCGCAAAATGGCAGAAATGCAGAACACCACTGTGCCCTTTGCAAACCTCTGATGAACCGCGCTTTGCTGTGCCAGGTTCCAGATGAAGGCGAAACGTACATTAAAGGATTTCATTTTCTTCCAGAAACGAGCAGCTTCACGCTACAACGTAAAACACGCGATGCGACGACAGACTTCGCTTTGATGCCTGAACTGCTCGTCTAGGAGGGACGCACATAGGAGATGAAATAGCAACAGTCAGTGGCTAACCTGCCGGACTTTTATACGCAGTTTAAATTTCTTGTATCAGACACAAAATAAAAAGCCATGCCCCATGCTGCGTGGGCGCTGACTGCCATACACGTAGGAGAGTATATGCTGGGGGGTGAGCCCACTGTAGGATTAACGTTATCGCTACTAAACTGCTTTCTTTTCTTTCTTTTTCCCGCTAAAAGCACATTAAGGAAGGACTATGTTTGCAGCTCTTTTAAAATTAGCAAGTAAATTATTCAAAGGAGAACACAGCTAGTTACAAAGCAGGAATGTCTTTTTCAACATTACAGTCTCAGCTACTCCAACTGACATTACGCTTTTTTGCTTTATTTCAAATTTACACTGCAGCAGGCAGTCACAAAAGGCCAGCCCTCCGTTATCACCTGATGGAGATCTGTTGGGGAAGCGACAGGCATCATGAACAGAGCTTGATGGGGACCTGTCCTTTGAAGTGCTGCCGAGGTAGAAGGAATGTGGCAACTAGGACGGTTTCTTTCTATGTAATTTCATTCCTCGGTCAGACACATTTGGTCATTGGCGGAACAAACAGAGAGAGACCACCTTGGTAATTTTCTTGCAGCCAGGGGTAGTAACATCACCGATCCAAAATTTGTTCAAGCTGTTCTAGGAGGCTGAATAGTTTTCTTTGAAAGACTGGGCTAATTACTATAATCCCCTGCAGTGTCACTGATGTGGCAAAATCTCAAGAGACTGGAGCTGCTGACAGAGTGACAATAGGCTTAGGGACAAAGTCTCTTTATATTCATAAACTGGGTGCGCTCAGTACCAGCAGCTGTAACCCATGTTTAATTCCTTTGTCTACGTTTTTCTTATATTCAGATAGTGTAAATACCAGGAGCGGTCAAAGGGATTGTTAACCAAACTGTGGCAAACACAGTTGCAATTCGAAAGCCACAAAATGTTGCAAAGGTTGAGTTTTGCTTTAACAAAACTTGAAATTTGGCCATCTGGTCATCTACATTGCATCAGCGATCTGTACCGAAGTCCTAGAACTAAGAAAAAAATCCTCCAGAGCCAGCACCGTGCCCGAATTCAGAAGCGACCTGCGTCAGCTCTCAGGTTCCTAGGTACAACGCCTTCCTACAACATTATGCAGGTGCCTGCGTACCTGTATTTAGCCCCAGGAAAGGTGACCCACGGAACTAGACAGGAGCATTCCAAGCCATCGGCGGCAGGCTGCAATTCACTGCTCGGAGAAATGCTGTGGCGGGACCTCCTCCAGGCAAGACAGAAGAGTTGATTAACTGCAACCATCGCTATCTCAGTTTTTCAGTAACGGGACTACCGGAACACAAAGAATAGACTTGCACACCGAGTCTAGATAAGAGCAGAGAAGGAATTGTTCCTGGCCGGTCAGCCAAAATTTTGAAACACGGAAAACCGCTAAAACCCCTACTAAACTGACAAATTGTGAGGATTTTGAGCAAGGCTCCGCTGACCGGCCTAGGAAGTGTTTCTGCCCTTTGAGATCTCAAATACGGGGTGACTGTCCCGCTTCTGCAAACCCTGCTCCACCCGACTGCCCTCCTGGCCTCCCAGGTAGCCGTAAAGCTGGCTTAATGACGCCTGCGTGGCTCAGCAGAACTGGAACTGGCAAACCGGTTCCTGCTGACCGCATCTCGGGAAAGATTGGATAATCCTCACAAAATTACCCAGAGGACTTGAGTAACAACCGAGTAGCCCTGACATAAAGGGAATAATGACCGTAAGGAGCAGCCAACGTAAATTTGTTAAGAACTAATCATGTCAAATAAATTACAATTTTTGGGGTGGTTTTATTTTAATAAGGCCTTTCAAATGGGCCTTCTTAAGCAAACTGGTACAGAACAGATGGAGATAAAATTACAAAAATAAGGCTGTTTCCTAGTAGAATAGAGAAACCATTCTTTGCTACGCATCTCTAACCCGTGAACGCTGGAGATGAGATTCTGGATTGCAAAAACCTTTCATCAGCCACATACACGGCTCTCGCGTACAGAAATTCTGAACCTGCAGAAAGTATAAGCTGGTTTTGGCATATGACAAATACAGGGCTATACCATTCCTCCAAATCGTTTGAAAGGCAATAACCCTGTATTAGCTACAGAAAGTCCTGTTTATCTAGTAACACTTAAGGCCAAAACACCAGTTAAATACAGAACAGGAAAAATAACCATGCTGCTTGAGTGGGTCGACCTGCTCAGTAAAACTATGTGGTTTAGAACAAACCTGCTAGCTTAAAAAATATTTCAGAAGGGAATTTTTGTAAAACCTAGTTCTTGTTCCCCAGAGCTAGTGCCCAACCTTCATTTCAGAACAGAGTAAACACGAAAGGGATGAGATTCATCCCTCCACCAGAGATGCGACTGTTGCACACCTTGAGGACTTCCTAAGGAACATGAAGACCTACAAGAAAGGAATTTTTCTGGGCAAAAACAACAGCCCTCAAATCGTGCCACTGCTGAAGGAAGATTATTTCCAAGCAGCTGGAATTACTTAGCAGCAGCAATGGAAGATAACACTCAGAAAGCATGTATTGTACCGTGCGCTTACTTGGAATATGATTCTGTAATCCTGGACAGGGATCCCCCATGTAATTTATGAGCACAAAGTCAAGGTTCGGCGTCAGAAACTGCGGGGAAAGCCTCGGTAAAGACCATGAGTTTGCAGAAATTTCAGCAGCTTGGAAGGTAAACCAGAGGTGGGGAGCTCCGTGAGTTAGAAGAGGCAGGGATGGAATCAGATTTGCCCTATTCGTCATACTGCCAAAAAAACGGGTCCATAAGGTGCTTTCTCAAGAGCTTCTACATGTCTATCTTAGCTACTTCTCCACTGCTGGTTTAAACTGCAGAAATCAGAACCGGGCAAAATTAGACAAACACGTTTCTTTAAAGCCAGCACCCATCAATCAATAATTCTGCCAATCTCGGTAGAGTTTCTCTGGTTTTCTGCCAGTACAGATGATGCAGAAATACGGCTGCACACTGACAGTCTTCCCCATGATACAGATTTTATATATTCTGCTGCTCTAATTGGTAGTGTTTATGCAGTCGTCTATTAATTTCCTCAGTTGCTGTTTCCTGCACAAATACTGAACATACATACCTTCTTACTCCATTTGTCTCTTCAAAAGCATTGCCTAGTTTTACATAAAATGCCGCCTTCCTCTGAAAACAATCAGAGGAAAAAATTCTAAGTCTGCTGCAGATATGCTAATTCCAGTGTACGTCTTAGCTATAAAGATTTGCCTTTGATTTGGACACTTCTTTCAAGAAAATTAACATACAACACAGAAATTATCATAGATAAGACAAAGGATGAAATTAATTTTAACATTTCTGTCTCCCCCCCCCTTTATTTGCAGTCAGGACATTAAAAGTTCTGTGTTGCGTGGACTGCAAAAAGGGGGCTGGTATCTATCGCTTTCTGTCAGGTGAATTTTGGTACCATCTAAAGTGGATTTTGCCCTGCAGCACACATATCGACGACCCCTGCGTGAACGTACTCTGGTTCCTTTGCCAACACGCAGAGGGTGTAACCAAGTCAGCTGCGGAGGTGCGTTAGTTTGCAACGGGTTACTGTTTTATAAAAGCCCAGTGATACATATATGTATATATAAAAATATATATTATATATATATATAAAAGCCCAGCTTCTTCCAATCCTGAAAAACGAGGTTTCAACAATTCTTGAGTCAAATTAGACCAAATTATTTGCTTCTCGCCAACGGAGCACGGAACCCTGTTCGCGTTATTCAAAGGCCTTGTGCTTTAGCTCGCTAAGCCACGCAGCTGACGCTTATTAACGTTCAGGCAAAAAGCGCGGCAGAGGGAGAGATGCTTCTTGAAAAGCTTCGAACGCGTCAGGCAGCCAGCCACCCCCAGGCAGCGGGCAGCAGCCCCACGGATCAGCATGTCCCACAGAGCAGCTCACGGCGCTGCAGGGAAGAAACAGCTGCGGCAAAATCTGGAGGAGAGGGACTGAAAGCTTTGATGGCCCGGTGTGGGCAAAAACATTCTTTATTTGATGTTTTGCCAATGTCCGTAAGGAATACAAACGAAACAACAAAGAAACAAGCCCTCCCCACACACGCTTCTGCCCCGGCACGGCAGTTCCTCCTGGCCAGGGCACCCAGCGGCTGCCTTAACTGAAGGTGAGCATCTCCAGCTCCAACCGAGTTCAGGAAAATCTGTGCACACAGTCGTTTGTGGCCAGCAATTCAATTTGTTTGCCAACTAGATTGCCTGCCAGGCTGTAAATTCACAATAGATTCGATACGCAACAAAGTTATACGCTGCGCCTAGCCAGTCATTGGAAAACAGCTGCTTTTAAGGGCTATTTAAATGTAATTTCTAGAACAACGGGAATTATTTGATTTTCCGTAAATACTTTGCTAAAGTATCTACCGCCCAGAACCACAGGGTGGTTTGCTGTTAAGAATCGCTATCTTCTAGCTCTAAGTGGTAGTGTTTGTGCAGTAACCTGCTATCACTATTTTATCCTTTTAAAGATAATACTTTAGAAAATAGGAGCACACGCTTTCCTGATCGCGTGAAGGATCGTTCAAGCAGTGCTACATTGTCCAAGAGCAGTGAGGCCAGGACTGACACCCAACATCCACAGGACCTCTGGGTAACTGTGCTGCACAGTCGGAGCAGATGGGAGCGTCGCCTCCGGACACCACCGCAGTGAAAGCAAGGCATGGATTTAAGAACTTGCAGATAAGACTGAATACATACAAAAATCTTCTGCTACAACGTCACACTGTTAACATTAATGTTACAATAGTCTATTATTAAGGGAAGGAGAAATGGAGACCTAAAGATGCAAACTAAGGCGCAAGACCCAGATTGATCCTTAGCCCTGTTTCCATCCCGCTACCAACACCCAGGGGATCTCGGGGCATCTCACGTGCTGGACGCTGGAAAAAGGTGACGGATGCAGAATCCAGCAAGAAGTAGCTTACCCTAGTGCACAGTCTTATAATCTCCTCTCCACTGCACTTCTGGACAAATTATTTTCTACTCCTTCAAAAATTAGGACTCCACAGACTTCACGTTCAGAGATGCTGAACAGGACATCGAGAGGAATCCACATAGGATCATTTTGGCTCTCTGAGATTTAACAGCCACACTGGCAGAACCATATAAAGCCGTACAAGAACTGAATGCCCTTCTGTGCTGGGACTAGGACTTCCCTGTAGACCACCATATAAGACCGTTTACCTTTCTTGTTCATAATTACAAATCCTTCCTACTCAGATACGAATTTTCTATGAGATCACAGCCTTTGAAATCGCTGCTCTTCCCCGCAGTGTTTTCCACCTCTCACTCAAACCAGTTCCCCTTCATGAGTGTTCTCTATTCATCTTCACTACCTCTTTGAAAGGCAAGCTAATATTGGTTTCCCTTGGAGTTGCACCTTCTCATGTGGTGTTCTTCCACATGGCCAAGGGAGAAGGCTTTGAATTTTAAAGCTCACCGATGCCCATTCTGATCACATAGCAGCTCTTTGCTGCTGCTTCTTCCCTTCTGCATTTAATGCTGCTGTTTGTTATATGTAGAAAGAAGACAATGCTTTTTTCACAGCATTATGGTTTTTGTCTGTAGCAAGCAACATTCCACCGTATTCTCTATGCTGCCAAGTGAAAACTCAAGATAAAAACCACACACATGCACATCTATGAAATACATGCATGCAAATGCATTGAGCCCACAGGGTTGCCAGTCATCCAAACCAGCAAATTTTCATAGAACTCCGGTGATGACAACCACGTGCAACTGGGTGCTACGGGGGAAGCGAAAGAAATTTACGATTCATAAAGAGGAGACTTGACTTTAGGGTACGTTGTTTTGAGCCCTGGTTGTGATAGAACTTCATTTTTTTTGCTGTGAATGTCTACCTTTGCACAACAACTCTTCTTCACAGAACTGATTATTTTCTATTAGTGAATTATTTACTAATTTCTGAAACAGAAATATTTTAAACTGCTCCCTTTTGGATGGTCTGTTTCCTCTATTTTCCCTATACTTCTCTAGCTTCTCTAGTTAAGTGCTCCCAAAGTCTGCTAGCAATTTAGGCTTGCGAGGACACCATATCTGAAAATACACTGGGAGGAAGAAGCCAATTTCGCTGTATAGCAATGGTCTAAGGCTCAGTGAACCTGATTTTTGTTTTACAAAAATGTCTAGACTGGATTTCAAATTTTCATTAATATGCTAATACTTAGGGGTTTTTTAGACCTGATCCTTTACTCCTTTTATTTAGGCAAAGTGACAGTCCTTCTTGACAAAGGACAGACATCCCACAGGCCGTGTAAATTTGTCATACCTGTCAATGAGATATATTTACTTAACTGCCTGTGCTAGTAATTAGGAATCATAAAGCCTTAACTTGAATATTTATCACCCTAAACTTTGTCCTTTTTTCACAAGCAATAAAATAAGCATTCAGAGAAAAATAATAATATTTTCTCTTCTAGAACAGCCCACCCCTCGGGAGTTGTCACAGGGTAGCCAACCAAACGTGCCTTGCAGTGTCCAGGGACTGCAAAATGAGACCAAATACGACATCATCCTACTTGCCATTCCCACAGCAAATTCTAAGAGTGAATAAGCACCTCGAGGCTTCTGCAGAGAGCTGCTGATGGCAGTGCCCTTTGACGCCGTGTGGGAGAGGGCTTTTTCGCCGTAAATCTATGAGCTGTTGTTCTATGAGGCTGTGAACAGGCCTGATGCTGCTCATCACAGCTACCAAAACCAGACACAAGGCAATGACATTTCCCAGGCCTCCCATTTCACGCAGAGTCTCCTCTCTGCTTGCCAGTCACGGGCGTTTCGGCAACGGCCATACCTGTGGGCAAGATGTTGGCTCTGTGAGACTCCTGGAAATCTCTTCTCCTGGGCGTGCAGTTTTGAAGATCAGCCTTGGGATTCATTCAACGAGGCTGATCGAACTGAGATGGTTTGAATTCCACTTCCAAAGCTGCTACCGGTTTCTTGTATGATTCTGGAGCTACTTTCTAACAAATTCAGCTCAGAGCTGCTCCGTCCTACTTCAGCAGAGCATTTAGGTAGGCGTGCACCCCGATATGTTTTCACGCTGAGACTAAAACTCGACATTTTGCTAAGCCATGACCCCAGGCTCTGTCACTGAATTTTTCACCTTGGAAATGAAGACACTGCTTCCTTCTTGACACCCTTTGCAAGGCTTGATACACGGTTCGGACATTTATGCAGAAGTACAGGGCACCTATTTTACAGCAGTCGTTTTAAATGGCACAAGATCCCAAAGTAGGTGAGCTGCAGAAATCTCTTGAACCAAATCGTCTAGAGGAAAAAAAATACAAACCACACACACCCCTGCTATCCCCACTAAACACACATTTTGGGAAAGCCATTAATTATTTCTCAACATTTCTTGGTCTTCCTTCTTTATAGCTTTCATTACAGCTATCCAAAGTCAATTCCTCCACTCCTTGTCTACAAGTAACAACCAAAATCAGCACGTTCATGCTTCACTAGGAAAGCCATTATCGAAGAATAGTTTATCTCCGAGATACACTTTAAAAACAGCGCTACTCATGCTCAAATAGCATAGCAAAATCACTTAAATATCATTTTACCAAAGGGAATTAAAAGATTGGAGCCTAGGATTTAAGAAGAGTCTCAGTGACATAATATCCTTCAAACTTGGTGTGATTAGCAGGTTACCCTTACTTAATATTCTCAGCATCTTCAACAATACATTTCTGAGGCGACATACACACACGTAAATGCATACCTATTGAGCTACCAGGGAATATTTAAATAAATGTAGCTAAACTGATACAAACCCTTCTGAAAACCCTCTTAGGGTTTTGAACATGAATTACTTTTTTTTTTTTAATGTAAACCATGAGAATTAAATATGTATAGGGTTTCAAATTATTACACAAACCAAATACAGAGTAGATGCTAAGAAGCTGGAAAGTCGTGCCTAAGCTACTCTGAACAATAACCTCTTGCTAGCTGCAACACAGAACTACAGAAAACTAGTGAGCCCAAGAGAGAACTAGATGCATTTCAAACCATCGACTCCTTAAATAACAAAAGAAATAAAATATCATGCTGTTTTATAGCCTTCCTCTTTTTTAAAGCAGCAGTCCAAATTAATTCAAATGCTATTTGCCCTCTTTGGCATATCATCAAATAAAACACCACCTGACTTAATTAAGCGCTCTTGAAATTATCTCGCTCATTATGGAAGAGCTGAAACTCTAGACCTGCCCCAGACACAGCCACCTCTTCTCAACAGAAGGAGAAAGGGCTTTTGAAAAACAGCAGGCAGCATTAATTCTAAATACTGTGAGTCCAGATGACAACTTGAAATGTCATACCAGACATAGAAAAACGTGCATGTGGATCAATACAGATGATACGATCCCTCTTTTCTGAGGAGGTTTTCTGGAGCTGGCCTAGCCTTGGCAGGCACAGAGAACAGAGCAAGGGCCACCAGCATCGCAACAGCCCCGAGTGCCGTGCAGCAGGTACGTGGTTTTGGGACTTTACCCAAATGAACCCAGTTCCATTTCGTATTCTACTGACTCCATTTTTTCCCTCCTGCACATCAAAATCCAAAGTAAAGCACTCAATAGAAAGAGTGAGAACCTATATAATTAAAAAAAAAAATTAAAAAGACAGACTTTCCACAACTACAGTGATTGGAGCTTCATTTTTCAGGCCCGTGAAGATCGGGTTTTGCAAATCTGTGACAGAAAGACAAGGACTCTGTTAAAGTACATCTGAACAGGCTTTTTGCAAAGAAAAGCAGGACTAAGCGTCACGGAGTGGTTGTGCCTAGAAAATGACCGGTGCAATGGGAATGTATTGCAAATGCTACTAGTATAACTCAATATAAAAAAAGGTGGGGGAAAAAGTACAGGCAACTTTGATCCTCGGAACAAAAAATAAAATCTCTTGCTCAACAATTTCTGATAAACCAAGGAAAACAAAACAAAAAATACTGGCAATTGCATCCTGCCAAGCAAAAATATCAGCAACGGCAGGAAAGGAAGACCTCAACTGTACTGGGTTATGGCACAGATTAAGGTCTTTATCTCAAGGGGCTGACCTATAAAGGTATTTCCTTTCAGTGCTATCCAGACTCAACAGGCATGAAGGAATTAGGTCTCACTTCACATGCACGGGGTATCCTTGGTCCTCATGTCCAGCCTCCTGATACTGCAAGCAACGCATCGTGCACTCCTAGCCATACATTTAAATCCATGCTAAAATAGAGCACGTACTTGCCCCTACCCTCTTAGCAGAGAGTTCCTCCAAAAGCTCATTAATCAAGTGGTTCCAACCAGCGTAACTTCAGGCCTAAACTTAATCACAGAAAATTTATATCCATTTACTGTCTGTGCCAACGTTTTCATCTCTTACAAAACAGGCTCCATGTCCCAAGCCTCCTCAATGGCCTTTTCTGCCCTGTTCCAGTTCAAGATTATCTTTGTAAAGTTGGGGTTATCGACTTTTGCATAGTGTTACAGCCGTCAGCAGCGTTTTGTACGACGACGCTGACATTCACCATCTCTGCTGGAAAGACCGTACCTGATATTATCATAGAATTGCCTTTTTACGGCCACACCAAATTTGTGGCTCATCTATCCTGTAATCAACTATTGCATTAAGGTCCTTCTCACCTTTGACTTCCAAAACATCAGGATCCAAGACCGTAGCAGAAAATTTTATTAGGCCACATGTGCATGATCTGGTACCTTGTACTGGTACCTCTCATCCCTCTTCTGTAAAATCTCTTGAGCACTACTCATTCTTCCCGTGTTCCACCCTTCGCAGCCCTGCAGGTTTCATCAGCAAGTTCCTATTTCTAGTGTCAGAATGAAATTATTTCCAAAAATCAAACTCCTGAGGAAGTCATCAGTCTTCTGGTTCAGCCTTATCTGTCAGATTCCCTTCAAAAGCGACCAACTAGCACCTCTGCTTCAGCCAAGTCCATATTGCCAAGATGGCAGGTGACTTCTACCCAGACTCAGCAAAAACATTAAGACTAAACGTGAAAGCACTGATGTTTTAGTGCTTTACCTGTATGTACAGTCAGAGGGGTTATACGCAGAGCTGGCTGGGAACTTC
>VZTL01032598.1:559-17421 GCA_013400535.1 Scopus umbretta
TTAATCTTAGCTGGCGTAGCAGTCTGTAAGGGATTATGGCAGGACAGCCTTAGATTTCTCTGATTTAAACCTGGAACTAGATTAGGCGTCCTCTGGTCTTAAGAAATGAAAAAGAATTGCTAGGTAGTAGAGAACTACAGTTACCCTCCCCCACAAAAGCCATTACATTTCAGCTGAAGGTTCACCTTAAAGTTTTGGAATATGACCTGGCCTGGCAACACAGCACTGCAGACTTGTATGTTTCCGTTTGGGGGCAGTGTATTCTGACTCTTTTTAAGATCAGAATTAATATCTGCTTAGAGTAAAACGCAAATTACTCCTGTTTTCACTTACACTGGGCTGACGGCATTCTTTAAAACAGGTGTCTCTTTTTCTTATTGAAGAGAACTTAATCTTTTCTCCCAGGAGGTTCCAAATACTGCTACTTGAAAAAAAAAGCCTTGTTTTGTGTTTCAGGAAAGGTCTTAATAGTAGAATGTATGTGGGATGCATCAAGAATCTGGAAATATCCCGTTCAACCTTTGACTTGCTTAGACATTCATATGGAGTAAGAAAAGGCTGTGTATTGGAGGTAGGAGACTTTCCGGTTTTGTGACCCAACCTTTATTGTTACTGAACAATGAATAGTAATGTTCGTGAAAGACTATAGTGAGTTGAAATGTGTTTATCTTAAAATTCTAAGATAATCTAATGACACTTGAAATTTTTTTGAAATTTTTTATGTGGGGAAAAAGTCAGTAATTATTTGTCTTCTTCATAAAACAGCCTATTCGTAGTGTGAACATCTTGAACAACGGATATATTGAGTTGGTACCTAAGTCCTTAAGCCCAGAATCAGAACTAATGGCAACTTTTGCTACAAAGAACAGCAGTGGCATCATCCTTGCTGGACTCAGCAGGGGACTGGAAAAGCGACGGCGTAGACAAGCACACTTGGCAAGTACTGAAAACAAAGTATTTTTGGTTTTGTTTATGCCATTTTTATTTTGTAATATCAAGTCAGGTTTTTATAACTGTAACTTACAAAGAATGAGAAATAAAAATTTATTTGGCTTAGGAAGGCCCAAATACAGAGGCTAGGTGGGCAACAGAGGATATTCATTGTTGCAGAGGAGAGGTGAAGGATCGGTTTAGCAGAGACCTATTATGGTTACTATGACCCAGAATGCTTTTGCAACAAGGAGGAAAACTGCATGTGAAATGCACCCAGAGTATTGCTTTCCATTTCTGTTAGTCAGAAATAGTTATTGAAGGATTTGAGATGAACAGCTGTCTTGTATCATCTGGTGGATTGTTTTGGAGCTCCTGGAATCCAAGGACCAGGTAGGAATTCCTTAGTAGGAATACCTGCCCCTTCTTACTTCCTTCCTCTAAGGGGAGGAGTGGGGCGGTGTTGGTATAAAAGAAACTGCTGCCTTTCAACCTGAATTTTTGTCATGACCAGAGAAATTTCCAGGTTTTTTGTTTTCTGTTAGAAGGCTTTGCACTCTGAGAGGTACCAATACAAGCCTACTAGTCTGTGAGTTTCATGAAAAAGTTTGTTTACAGCAAAGTTGGAGGGAAATTTTTCCAAAGTATATTCTATTTAAACACTGAATGACTGACAGGAAATTCAGTTACAGTTAAAAATGAATCTTCTGATTACATCCACAGCCCTTCTTTTCCATCATGTTGATTGATGGTCACCTTGCAGTGCATGTTAATGCTGGAGATAAAGCAAGTACTAGAAAAGTAATTCTTCAGTCTGCTAATGGAACATACAGTGATGGAGAAGAACACTCTGTCATCCTAATCCGGAATAAGAGGTACATGTGACTGTGAACAGTACTACCTGTTTGATTACTGTATGCTGTTGTCAGTTCACTGCACTCTCTGAGGAACTGCTTTTGCTAGCTCATTAAGTGGAATAATCAGGGCTGTGTTTTTCTCCTGTTAATGGAGGTGTTCTGATTTACATGGTAATTGTATACAGCATACAGCCACTGAGGAAGTTGTAGTTAAAAGCTCGCAAAATCTCTAGACAGCTTGGGCCACTTGAGTATACTAAGTAGTATTAGCTATCAAAATAATACGGGAAGTTACCTATGAAAATAATTTAGAAAGATATTTGACAAAACTCTACATGTTAAAAATTATCTAAAGAAGAAGATAATCTAGTTTTAAGACATTGAAAGGATTTAAGACACTGAAAGTGATGGCATCTTTATTTCTTTGAACAGGACATTTTTGAGGCTGAAAGGAATGCTTTTCATTTGAAAATGAATGTCTAAGGCCCTTGTTGAATATTTTCTCTACTTTATCTTTTGCAGGATCATAACTGTACAGGTGGATGAAAGTAACCCTGCAGAACTGAGGCTTGGTTCATCAGCAGAAATGAGCCCCATTAATATTTCCAACTTGTATGCTGGTGGCATTCCAGCAGGAGAGGGCATCTTAGGGCTAAAAATGGCTGGCTCCTTTCATGGCTGTATCAGCAATCTTATTTTCAACAAGGAGTAAGTCAGAAGGGTAACTGCCCTGTTTTGGAAAACTGTGTATAGTAATTATTAATTGTAGTTTGTAATCTCTTTCGTGATATTGACCATTTGCCTGTTTTTTAACATAAGACAAGCATGGTACTGATGATATGGGTGTTATAACAGGCAGAAAATGGGTATTACCAGCTACATTTCCAACTAGCGTTTAAAAAAAGTCTTTAATGTGTATAGAGATGCTGCACAAAATACAGCTTTCTCTACTATCGTTTCATCTGCATTCACAGAGAGAATGTTTTTCCAAGAATATTTTCTATTAATACTGTTCTGCGGACAGATCATTTGCTACTTCTCAATCCTTTTGTCCCAGCATGCCACTTCTTTCCCTTTCTCCTGTTACTAGTGAAAGATCCTGTAAAATGCTCTTCCTTGTGCTTGGGAAATGTAAGGATTTGGGTTTTAACCTCTTAAAATGTAGGGTTTTTTTAAAACACAGGCTTTTGTATTTCACCACTTCCATGAAGTATGAACATGTGGATATGGACAACTGCTTTTTGTCAGAGAAGCCTAAACCAGTCATACAGCCAGAAGACCTTGAGATTCAACCTGAACTACAAGCTTTACCAGTTCCCCTGAGGCCTCTTACAGACACAAAAAAAGTATGTATTACAGGAAAGCTCTATTGCCTCTTCTAGGAAAGTGTTTAACAGCAAGATGCATTTTAGCTTTGTGGAGAATTTTCACAGTATGGACTCTGTATTTTTGCTTCTTCCATGGTATGGAATGGTTCAATGAATGTGGATTTGAAATTATTATTTCATATAGATAAACTGATATAAACCTTTGTAGCAGCCTGTTGGTCTTTTGGAATGGAGATGTAGTTAGGTTTATCATTGTTTAGGCAGCAACACTAAAAAAAGAAAAGAAAAAGTGGGGTGATAATTCCCCCCAGCAGAAGGATTTGAGAGTAACTATTATCTTTAGTGTGTTCCTGCCAAAGTGGCTGTGTGCTGAGATTTGCATTAGCTGTGCAATTCAGCATTCACATTTTCCTGGTCACACACATGCAGTCTCTCTTCTGTGTCAAAGAGGAGGCACAAACCATTCCAGAGACACACGGTGTCTGAATGCAGCTTGCAAGGCACCTGTTTCCTCTCACACAGTCCCTGTTCCCAAGAGAGAAGGCAGCATTACTTCTCTCCTTCTGCAGCTGCACATCTTTATAATGAAGTGGTTCCAAAGCATCCTGAAATAATTTTTCTGTGGCAACAGAAAGCAGGATTTTGTACATTTCATACCACTGTGGCTATAAAAAGAAATAAGCTGTCCTTCTTAGAGCTAAAGTATAGCTTTGGCTCATACTCTGTTATGCAGCTTTCCATCCCCCAAATCATAACAAAAACATGCAAAAACATTTCTACCAAGTCCATAAGATTTTTCACACTGAAATTGTACTTGGTCTTCCAACGTTCGTTATCGAAAGGGCTATCAATTAAGACAAATGCTGAATGAATACTTCTCAAACTCCAAACATTTCTCGGTAAAAAAGACTAGTGCTGTCCGTGAGGCATAGCTTAATCATTAGAGCTAATTCTTTTTGAGCCTAAAGATAGCTCAGAATGATTGGGAGTTTAGCTAATTGATGTTGCCGTATACTTTGTGGTTATCGTGTGGTTCGGTTTTGCTCCTTACAAAGTTCTGCATAGGCATATTGCCATTTAGCACTTGCTGGTCAGCACCTGATACTATTCTTCTCAATAAAGTCCTTTCATTAACAGGTAGTTTGTGCAAAAGATGAGCCACCTGATCATGTTGAAGGTGCCCACCAGTTTGGACTTGCCAAAGGCAGCCATTTGACACTGCTCTTCAATCAGTCTACTGTCAGGAAGAAGTGAGTGTATACTTAATCACACATGCACACAGTGTGCTGTCTTGTATTGAGCTACAAGAAGTGCAGTGATGGTTTTCATGAATGATCACTGCATTACCAGCTTTGAATATGGCCTTTGCTTCAGGTTCTGTGGGTTCCTCGTGGAAGAAAGTATCACAACCACCGCTATGTAATTAACGTGTCTTTCCCAGGCTTGTGGTCATGAGTTTAACTCATGGTCAGAGTTCTGCATTTTTATTCCCCTTGCACTTACGAGCCCCACTGTACCTTCTGTAAAGTATTCTGATTTCTATTTTCCTGTACAGAGCTCAGCTGGTCCCTGCTCCTTTGACTGATGCAGATAGCATCTCACCCTCTCCTCTGGCTTTTCTGCCATTGCACCTTCCATGTCTGCTTCACTCCCCAGGTCACTGAAGGAGCTAAGACTACTGAAAAGAATGGGTCTATTGAGACTTAACATGTGATAGCCTCTCTGCCACTCTTATATGTTTGAGAGGCTCCCAACAAGGTCCCCAAAACACAGCCTGCAAGCTACTTGCCTATGCCTCTTTCAACTCAGGAAGCCTCTGCAGGCATTGAGAAAAGAGCCTTTTTTGCTTCTAGCCCTTCTGTTGTAGCTATTGAACATAAGGACATTGCAGAGGATTGATGCTACGTAGTCTGAACCTAGTGTCTCTATAACAAATGGCTCAATCAGCTCCTCTACCTTTTAAACCTCCCTCTGTTCTCAGTCTGCCCATTATAGCCCAGCAAGCCTGGCTGATAGTAATGGATGCCATCACATTATCCTGGAATTCGTTCCTTTCTTGGGGCAATAGGCAAGCCTGCAGTCGCAAACAGGCTGAGGCTATCCCTTTTAAAGCCCAACTCGTTGTGACAAGCACTTTTTCTGTCTCTGACAGGTACAGCACTGATTTCTATTATGAAATATGTTATAGGTCATTGCTTTCTTAAAATCAATGCAAATTGTAGTTTTCTGGTCTTTCTAATAATAAATTTCCTTTTGTAATAATAGATTGGTTGAGGCTGTTCTCTGCCTCCAGAAAAGCTTTTTATCATTGTAGAAGAAACATCTTTCAGTAACACTGAATTTTTATTGCCTAGACTTTCTGTCCAGCTGAATCTCAGAACCTTTGCCTCCAGTGGCCTGATTTACTACATGGCTCACCAGAACCAGGTTGATTATGCAGCCCTACAGCTTCATGGGGGACAGCTCTATTTCTCATTTGATCTAGGCAAAGGAAAAACAGTAGCTTTTCACCCTGCTGTTATCAGTGATGGAAAATGGCATACGGTAGGTAGTCACCAATCTTGTACTCCATTTTCTCTTTCTTGGAGTTTCTGGGGTGGTTTTTCCCCTGCCTTTCCTGTATGCTTTCTGTGTTGCAAAGGTAAACGGGTTTTAATGCAGTTATGAAACCATCCAGATAACTTGAGTTTGAGTATAATTATTTCCTATTTAAATTCTCATTAATTATGCATCAATTCCAGCATCCAACTACTGTCAAATATCTCAGATTATTTAGAAATAAGATAGTTCACCAACTGTGTAGTAACAGTCATCTTCACCAGAGAAGAACCCAGCAGAGGGGTCTAGAAACTCTGACTTATTCCAGAGAGCTTTCCATGTACTGTGTCACCAAAGACCTGCAACTGAGTGTGTGACAGAGTGAAAGATTTGTGGGTGCACGGTTGCTTCTTTCTCCCACTTACTGCTTAATACCCAAGTATGTCATAGCCGCTAGTGCTAACAGGGAAGCACTCTTTCCTTTCCTTGGTTGATGCAACGTGAGAAAGGTAGACATTTGGAATGAATGGAGGCTGGAGGGGGAGGACTTGGCATAAGAGGAGTTTGAGGAGAAATTAAGGCTACAGCTTTCAGGTGTTACATAGCATTCAGGACCTTATGTACAAAAACCCTGTATCAGCTTCTGTTGGCCCAGTTCCTCTGAGCTACCCACCTGCTGCTGGCTCTGGCTTTCTTTGTGAGAAATGACCGTGATGTCTGCATGAGTTTTAAAAGCAACTCTGACGACATTACTTTTCCTTAAGGCAGGTGAGGATGACTATTCATCCTGTAAGCTTCCTTTCCCTTGTCCCTATGTGAAGCCTTAACTCCAGGAATTGGCTTCTGTCTGACAAAGTGATTGATGACACAAAGCTGCCACCTCTCCTAGATACCTTGGGAATCAGCAGAGTGCTTTTCATATATAATCAGCAGAAGGAACCAGCAAAAACTAACGTAAAGAAAGCAAATGTGAACTTCTGTCAGAGAGAGATATCACAGTTAAGCACTGCTGCCTACCCTAAAAGGACGAACACTCTGGGATTTACAGCTGCGTGTTTAAATATACTCATGTAAAACTCCTACTCACACTCTCCACTTTTTAAGAGATAAACAGATTCCATATGAGAGCTGACCTACCTTTACTACCCAGGACATAAAAGCGTGAGTTTGAACTTTTTTTGGAGATTAAGGCTGAGTCACACCACTTCACAGCTGGGGGCAATTATTGCAGTAGCTCTACAATCAATTTAAGCTCATGTGCATTGCTGCCAAAAGAAGCACTTTTTCTTTCCATTCTCTGTCATCTGCTCATATCACTCTGCTGTACTGATTTATCCCCTTACCAACCCAAATATTCGTAAAGCCTCATGTTGAACCTGGTCAGGATTCTGAGTGGGGCTAAAAGTAATCAGGGAAGAATGAATGACTCGCTGGCTTCAAATAAAGTCCCTCACCTGTATGTGAGTAATTGCTTTAGTGCAAGGAAGGCATAGGGGCATGAGTGAACAAAATGGACAGAATTGGAAAGCTTTTAGGTCATAGTAAATTCAGTACTGTCCATCATAAAATTACAGCATAGGAGCTGCTGTAGGGCTGCACCTCAGAGAGCTAAGATGGCTCAGCCTGGTGGGTGGCACAATAATTGCAGAAGACCACCACAGTACTCCCCTCTTCAAACTCAGTGATGTACTCATATAAAAGTAGTGGTTTTAAATAATGATTGTTAAGACACTGAAAAACTTATGTAGAACAACATGCAATCTTTGTCAGCCCTTGAGGAGGCAAGGAAGCAGTTTAGCTGCACAGTTGCATTCTGAAATGGCCTCAGCCTCACAGTAAATTTTTCAAGAGGATGCCTCAGTACAGTATGTCAAAGCAACCTGTCCTGGTTTCAGCTGGGTTAGAGTTAATTTTCTCCCTAGTAGCTGGCATAGTGCTGTGTTTTGGACTTAGTATGAGAACAATGCTGATAACACGCTGATGTGTTAGTTGTTGCTCAATAGTGTTTACACTAGTCAAGGACTTTTCAGCTTCCCATGCTCTGCCAGGTGCACAAGAAGCTGGGAGGGGGCACAGCCAGGACAGCTGACCCAAACTGGCTAAAGGGCTATTCCATACCATACAGTGTCATGCTCAGTATAGAAACTGGGGAGAGTTGGCCGGGGGGCAGCAATCGCTGCTCAGGGCCTGGCTGGGCATCGGTCAGTGGGTGGTGAGCAATTGCATTGTGCATCACTTGTTTCGTATATTCTTCTTGTTGTTGTTATTATTATTATTATTATTATTTTCCCTTCCTCTGCTGTATTATTAAACTGCCTTTATCTCAACCCACGGGTTTTACTTTTTTTTTTCCTGATTCTCTCCTGCTGGGTGAGCGAGCAGCTGTGTGGTGCTTAGTTGCCGTCTGGGGTTAAACCACAATACAATCTAACCACTGGAAAATTGTCTTGCTTCTATGGCAAATGATGACTAGGTAGCTGATTCTGCTAACTGATTCATGTTTGCATGCTCTCATTTTTTCCAGATAAAGACGGAATACATTAAAAGAAAAGGTATAATCATGGTGGATGGACAGGAATTTGTAGCAGTCAGTGCTCTGGGAGATGGTAGCACTTTGGATGTGGAGGGGAAGCTCTACGTGGGAGGACTCCCCTTAGACTACGTGCCGAAGAGTCTAGGGAATGTAAGGTTTGGGGTGGTGGGGTGTCTCTGACATTTTGCAATACTAGAATGAGTATACTGCATCAAACCCATCTAGTCCAGTATCCTGTCTCTGACAGGGCCAGAACAGAAGTGTTTAGGGAAAGAAACAACAAAGAAAGCAATGACCCTGTATCAGATAATTCTTTCCAGCTTTCTATGGCTTAGTGACTCTAGATAGAGCTTGTATCCTTATGTTTTAGTAACAGCCCAGAATAGATTTTTTTCTTCCATCAATCTCTCTGTTAAAAATGGATAAAGAAAATAAATCCCTGTGTTTCATAGTCTAAGATAAAAATATGAACTAGAGTCTCAGACATTTTGGTACCTGAGTCCTATTGCATTCAAATAGGAATTAGGTGCCTTAAATATCTCTGAAAGGCTGGGTTTAGCTCTCTGAGATTAAAATGTATTTTTTATACATGCTTGTAGAGGGTAGGGTTTTTGTCACCTTCCTCCTTGTGCAGCCCATTATCTCAGGGAATATTTCGGTGATGATAACAATGTTTTTCAATTTCTGGGCATACTTTCTTCACCTTTGCTTTTTAATTGGATAATGAGGCTAACAAATATTTTAATACTTTGAATCTGCAATTGCTGAAAATAGTAATATTGAGAAATTCTAATCTGGGTAGAACTTGCTGGATAGAACTCTGGTGACTATACTTGCAAAATGTCATACAGAACCTTGATTTACTTCATAATTTGCTGAAGCATGTTTGGAATGTCTTTAACAGTTGGGTGTATCCCTGCTTACATTCAAGTAAATACAACTGTTTCTCTATGTTATAGTGAATGCACACTGTGTTTCTAAACAATATTTACTTTGACTCTAAGACGTTATGTACATTTGTAACCTTACATAAATATATGTAATAATAGAAATGCAATTACATAAATAGTTTAGATTCTGCTATGTTTTGCTCAGACAATTTTTTGTTTACAATAACGTCAGGTGAATCACTGAGAGAGCATTGCAGCTGTTTGTATTATACCTTTAACTTATATTTCAATATGCTTAGGTGACTCACAGTATTCCTGCCTGCATTGGTAGCATGACTATTAATAGCAAACAACTGGACAATGAGAGCCCTGTCTCCATCTTTGCTGTGAATAAATGCTATGTAACAGTACAGGATGGTACTTTCTTTGATGGGAGTGGCTTCGCTGCTCTTGGTAAGTCATTAAATGAAAGCAGTACCTTACTGAATTAATGTTAATGAAAACATACTCTTGTTAGGTTTTGCTGGAACTGTGCGAAATTAATTGACTCCTCGCACAAAGCATGCATGCCTGGCATATGCATTTCTAACTGAGTCCCTTTAGTCCATACATCCAAAAGTGGCCATTTCTGCAAAGGGCTATTTTCCACAAATGAAAGAGCTAATGGTTCTAGCACTGGGAAAGAAATGAACTACCTCTTTCTTCAGTTAAGAATATCCATGTTCGTGAAGTTAAGTTCAGCTCTGTTAAAGGGTATGGAGACAAAAGATGTAGGGGACTAGTGAAGGAACATGAAGGATTGCTTTTGTGCTCTTTACTGTTTCTTACAAACAGAATGTATTCAATCTAAATGAAAGAAAACTTATTTGCAAATTGATCTTTTCCAGTATAAAATCTGAATTATGACTTTGGAAAACTCACTTTCTAGAGGTTCCGCGAGGTCGTATCCCAGCAGAGTAATTAACAAGCTTTTTAGGCCTTTTAATGACAATGTATGTATTCTACTTTGTACTGTTGGTTACAAGTCTTCTGGTAGAAGCTTATAACTACTTTTCAGTCAAAGAAGGTTACAAAGTCCGGTCGGATGTGAACATCACACTCGAGTTTCGTACAACAGCAGCGCATGGTGTTCTCCTTGGGGTCAGCAGTGCTAAGGTTGATGCCATTGGACTGGAGATTGTAAATGGCAAGGTAGGCTGCCCTGTGCTGGCACACTCATTTCACAAGGCTTGCTTAAAACTGAGAGGCTAGAACTGTTGGGTAGCACTAAATAGACACCAATGAAATGTGATGGAAGCAAAATGTCCGAACCAAATCCCCACAGAACTAGTATGGGGCAGACTTTCAGTCTCAAGGTTTATCATCATCATCATATGATAAAATGTGAAATTAGAAGAAGTTATTGGAACTTTTTTTGCCTTTTTAATTAGTGTAATTTATGATAGTCTGCAGCGACTGTGACCTCCGGTACTACATACCTTGTATGTTAGACCAATTATATACCTTTCTTGTAGCTTAATACTTTTCTGCCATAGAGCTACACTTGTCCTTGGTAAACCTATTATTGCACGTACAAAGCACCCTGTTTTGTGCTTCTTCAATATTCATGTGCAATTAACTCACTCTCTACTTCTACCGGCCATTATGCTCTATAAACCTTTTAACAATCAATACATAGTTGTCCACTCATCTCCTGCATAAAAAATGTATACTTGGTTGCTCTTAAGTATTTCCTTTTCTCAGAAATAGCTCATTTTTTATTCAAAACTTCCTAGCTGGAGACAGTGTTAAATACCACTGTTTCTGTAGGACATACTTTCTCAGTTAATATTTACATATTAATCCTCACCACAGAGTTAAGGAAATGTCTACTGCTTTGAAAAATAAATACATGAAATAAATCAATACATGTATTGGCAATGACAAGTGCTTTCAGTCCATTCTCTTTCTTTTCAGTTAGATGCAGATATTCTTTCAGATCTGAAGTCTAAGCTTCTGTGAGAAAATGACTTGATTTGTATTTGTAATAAACAGTGAAATCCCAAGTGCAGTATACCAAGCTAACCCAATGGACCATTGCATGGATATATCTAAGTCTTTTAGATTTTAAAGATACTTCAGTAAGGACACACTCTATCCATCAAAGTAAATGTTAGCTTTTCATAATTACCAAACATTAGAACGGAAATCTCTGCATCTCTGCACCAGCATGATTGTGCTTTTATCTAAGCAAATTAGTTCATGTATTCTTACTTTATATCTTTATTGGCATCTGGCTGTTTATACAGATTTTATTCCACGTCAACAATGGAGCTGGCAGAATAACAGCTACATATGAACCAAGAGGCACAAACAGTTTATGTGATGGAAAATGGCACAAGCTTCAAGCAAACAAAAGCAAACATCGCATTTCACTGATAATCGATGGGAATTTAGTTCAAACTGATAATCCCTACATCCAGTCAACATCTGCAGATACAAACAATCCCATTTATGTTGGAGGCTATCCTGGTAGGTACAATAATATTTCTCTTCCCTTCTCTCCCTCTGGTCTCACTCTCTTTCATAAGAATGACACTTAACACATGTGCTCCCTCCCTCCCTTCCTCTCTTCCTCTCTCCTTTCCTTGCTTGCTCACTCTATCTCATTCATGAAATTCATGATTGAGTTATAAATCCTAGTTACCATTTTCCACATTGTCACTGAGACCACAGCATATTAATATTTGTGTCTTTGGAGGACAGCATTTAGCTGTTGTGTTGGCAAGATCAACTGAACTCATATCACTTTCCTACACAAACCTATTCCGTAGTTTCTGAGGATTTCCTCCACATGGTTTGTCTTTCACAGTCCCTCTCAGACTTCACAACGTCCCTGCCTGTGTGTGTTGAGGTGTGGTTCTCTTGCAGTCAAATTCATATTAAGGCTTTCCTGCACATTCATCTAAGTAAGGTTTCTGTAGTGCTCTTCTCTGCTTTATTTTT
Source organism: Scopus umbretta (assembly GCA_013400535.1). Lineage (NCBI taxonomy): Eukaryota > Metazoa > Chordata > Aves > Pelecaniformes > Scopidae > Scopus > Scopus umbretta. The sequence continues at coordinate 12,621 of VZTL01032598.1, forward strand.
GCTAATGTTTCATATTGGGGGCTGTGCAGGCAGAAGTCAAGCTGCTGCGGATGAACATATATTTCCCTTGTTCTGTGCAAATTCCCTTTTGAAGTCTGTCAGTCATAATACAACGGTAATATAGAAAGACAGTAACACAAAAAATATATAATTGAATTACTTTTCAGTTAAGTTATGCAACTTATTAATTGATGACAACGTATTCATTAAGAGGATTGAATTTTGAACATCATGAGTTTGGCCTTTTTGCAGGCATGCTTTTTAATGAACACATCAGTACTGAGATTGAGTAGGCTTCATACGGTTTTGTGTATCTTATGCTTTTAAACATAGCATAAAATGCCCGTATACATCTGCCTCTGAAACAGCTGTTACAGTCTATCAGTTCAGATATTTCCATTTGTGTAAAAACAGAGTGATGAGGTCTGAAGGGCAAACTTGGCTTTTAAATATTTGGAAAGCTTTAGGGATAATAGCTTGAAATGTTACAGAGCCTTCTGTTGGACAAGGTTTTGGTGCCTTATGAAAAATGAAGTAATGCTAATTAACCAGATCTTTATTAATATTTGGTCTTCCTTGGATACCAAAGCAGCCTTATCAGTGTCTTGTGAACCTTTTTTTTTTCTTTTTCCTTTTTTTTTTTTAAATAGGGTAATGTGATACTAATTGTTCTTTCAGTGCTCCGTCTGAAAAGGTTAGTGTTCATAGAGAAGAGAGAATTTTTTCAGTTTAGTTGAGTACTGCAGAAATGGAGTGAATTGTTTCACTGGTTATGTGAAAAAAAAGAGTTGGACTCTACCAATGTCATGTTTTGGTTTGCCAGTGGAGTCCATGACTCTGTGCAGCTCAGCTGTTGCTTCATATTCTGCCAGTTTCAATTATGACTCGGAAGACACCTATGTAGAGTGGCTTTCTCCTCTCTTTTGCCCTCTCTTGTCCCTGGGACAAGTTATTTCTGCAAACTCTGCACAAGTTATCACAGTTCATGGCTTACACTTGAAGGTGGCAGTGACTGTACATGGTGGGATGTCCCAGGTCATCCAAACATGAATGGATTTTGGTGCTTCAGGTGTTGGTTTAATCTCTTGTTTGGGAGGGAAGGGAAGCAGTTGAATAATAACCTACATATTTCATGTTTGTTTTTCAGCTGATGTGAAGCAAAACTGCCTCATGAGCAAGAGCTCATTCCATGGCTGTTTGAGGAACCTCATCTTGACCAAGGGCCAACAGGCAGAACTGTTTGACTTTAGCAGAGCTTTTGACCTGCGTGGTGTCTTTCCTCATTCCTGCCCTGGGGCTGAGCACTGATCTGCAGCAAAGCCTGTCTGGACTGAAAGAGGGTTTTTTTGTTGATCTGTTATTTTTTGTTCTCTTTTTGTAATGAAAAGAAGAATTGGTGAGAGCCTGCATCTCTTTGATTTTCTGGTTGTTTTCCAACTCAGGTCATTTATTTTTTTTTAGTCAGAAGCTCTATGTCTGCATTTTAACTAAACGACAAATACCTCTACTACAATGTAAATGGCATTAATTGGGTATTTTTCTTTTGGGAATTTTTATTAATCAGTGTTTACAGTATGTTTTCTTTTGATTACTTGACAGTATTTCATTTTATTGTTTGTTGGTCATTTTATAAAAAGATAATAATTTTGGACCACATAATAAAAGTACAGTGAACTGTGCATTATTTCATGTAGTTCAGTTGTCCACGCATTTCATTAGAAGAAAAAGAGTCTGAAGGCTAAGTGAAAAGTACAAGTGGATAGAGTCCAGCAGAGGGAGCAGGAGACTAAAGGCATGATTTTGAAGGTCTCGCATTCAGAGTCTAATGAATAGAATTTTTTTTTTTATATTTTATGTGGTAGCTCCTATCCCTCTTCCTTCTGCCTTAATATCCAGTGTTTCCAGCCCCCATTATAGCCACGTTGTCTAGGAGGATTATGTTCCTGTTTCTTCTTTTATGTAATCAGCTGCAGGACAAGCAGCAACTCCACAGCACAGAGGCACATATAAAATGTTGTGTTGGTGAAGAAACACTTTGGGTCTGGCTTGGGAGCAACTGTGTATTTTGGCAATGCGAACTAATGCATCTTTCTTGGGAAAACAGCATTTCTTACAGGACGCAGGGAAGCACCTTTGGTGCTCTGTGATTGCGAATTCCCAGGCCAGTTGGCAGCTCTATCTTTACCTTTTCCTACTGTGTCTGCCCCTGTTTCTAAAATGAGGCTTCCAGTAGTTGCACTTGAGCCAGGTTTGGGGGACACACACTTGATAAGTAAAGTTCATCAGTTCATCAACTGGCCAGATAGATGCATCTATAATAAACAGTTCTATACAAGTCACTTCCATCTCCTTTTATCTTTTTGAACTAGCAATACTTTTGTTTGCTTCTTACAATTTTGTTTGGCTTTTACTATGCATTTTTACAACTTGTTCTAAAGTCAGTTTTGCTCTATGGATTTCATAGTAGTTTAAAAAATACTGGCTCAAATGAAACCCCAAAGCAGTTTGTCATTGATTTCAATGAGGCAGGACTCCAAGCAGTGTCATTTTGTACCTTGCATCGAGGTAATCCAAGAGAAGAGCTCTTGGAGCAAAAAGTTGCTCCACTTGAGCAAGGATGGCAGAGTGTCATCCTTTGTGTAGCTAGCTGTTCAGGTGCTATAACAACAGAGCTGCCTTTAAGACAGATTCACCACTGCTTTTTGCAATTTCTGTCACTTGCTTCTATCTGAAAATCACGTGTTTAGATTTGAAGAGTGTTCTTTGTATTGTTTTTATTTTTGACATGGATACAATACAATGGACACATTCTGCTGTACAAATACACTTATGTGTGGGCTTGCTTCAACAAAACACATAACATAATGAGGATTGTAAGGGAAACGTACATACAAACACTTTGCTTTGATTAGTGGCATTGTATTATTTTCCAGAGGAGACACACATTATTAGAAAACCATTGAAAAATAAAAGCTGAAACACAGGATGTTTGTATTTGTTATCTGTTAACCCCAAGATCTGATCTCAAAAGGTTCACGTTATGAGCAGTAATTGAGGCAATGTGGTTTGGATAAAATGTCATCCTCATCCTGAAATATGTCTTTTAATATACATTTTTTTTGTAATTTCCAAATCTTGCCCTTTGGAAGGAGGAACATTTTATCAATGTAAAAGACTAGTGGAAAGGTGAAATTAATAATAGAAAGTTTTGGAATATTAAACCTCTAAGCCAAAACATTTTTCCTGGAAAAAGCAGAGTGAGGTAGTTAATATTACACGAGACACAGACACATTGGCATACATGCACACATTCTAATGACATTAGCTGCATAAACAGATTAGAGCATTCCAGTCCTACTTCTTGCAATGCACTCTCTCTCTCTCTCTGTTGATATGCAAAATGCTGTCTTCGTAGAACCATGGAGTACATAAGTGCTTGAGGCATCTTTGGAGTTTGCTGAGCAAGTTTCTCCCTGCTTGCTACCACTTTCTTATTAATAGCTTTCCAAATATGTCTCTTGTTGTTAGGTGACAATCCTATCATAACTTGGTTTTGACTTACAACTGCTGTTAGGAGGAGCAAAATTCCAGGTGCCTCCGCCAGCATTTTGAAATATATAAGGCCCAAAGTTGAGACCTCATATTCAAAAAACGTCGTAGAGATTGTTCAGTTTGTCTGCTGCATATTAAATCAAGTTAGTGTACCACAACAACACAAAACAATTTAATGTGTAACAGTATTAACCACAGTACCCATGGGTCATTGGGTCCATTTGTATCAAAAAATAATTTTGCCATTCTATTTCAGAGACAGCAAGCGTTTGGCCATGCTGTAGTAGTCTGGGCACTGTACGCAGAATCTAGTTCGTCTGCTAATACGCATGTCTTATGAAGTGATGGGCAACTTTAGTATAAAACCAGTGTTCACAGGATGGATTTCGTTACATCATATTTGGCTTTCCTAAGTTACAAAGTGGTAAAAGGTGAAAGTCTTCCAAGAACTGCTTCTATCCTGGATGGAATAGAGTGAGATCTATTTCAGAAATAATTTTGATGAAGTCTTTGCTTCAGGGTCCAGAACATGCTGAGCAGGTTACAGCGTGAGCGCGTGGCTGCTCTGTACTTTCCCTTGCGCAGCCATTGAAGAATACAGGGTGAAGTGGGTGGGCAAGATGGAGGAGGTCCACGTATTTGTCTGACAGTACTGTAGAAAGTTATCTCATTTGCTACGACATTTCAAATTCTTTAGTTAATGTTTAGGCTTTCTGTATAGTCATAAAAGCTCTTTCGTTGGCTATAAATACAATGATGCTTAGCATTTATACGATGCTCTTTGTTTTCAAAGCACTTTGCACGTAAAATCCCTTTGCTGAGTTTGTCCTTCCTAGATGGATGTTTATAACTCCCGTTCTGCTCGGGGAATTGTTTGGCTGCATCTGAGAGCAGAATTTAACTCAATTAATTCTCATGTTACCTTTATAAGGAAAGTACTACTGTTTTACAGCTAAAAAATAAGGGCACCATAGTACAATGAGTTGTCTATTGCCACAGAGGGGACTAAAGGGAATCGGGAACAAAGCACTTGACAAAATATTTATGCTTAGTCCTATGAACAAACCACAGATCTACTAGGTCTCATTTACTTAAAATAAATAGTTGTCAAAATAAGCAGCGTATTTTATAATACAACTGTCCTGGCCTTAACCTGGCTGCAACTGTGCATCCATTAGTGTTAAGAAAAAAAAAAAAAGTAAGTTAAAAATTACATTATTTTACAGAAAAGGAAAAAATAATGTTATTA